>RJWJ010009247.1:0-50543 GCA_004363605.1 Indri indri
TCTGCCTACCTTTCCCTAGCTGCACATTAGATCACCTGGGGTAACTTTTTAAAAATGCCTATGTCTGGGTCCCAACCTAAACCCATGATTCAGAATTGGAACGGGGGAGCAGACAAAGGAATTGAGAACCACACAGAGGTGTTGTCATAGCCACAAGTCTGGACCAGGCGGTCAATAATACATCATTAATATGTTCAAAAATGCAAAGGGGTTTCATCACCTTCCCCTGGGAATCTCTCACCGTAAAACCCTACCACTGGACTTGCTCTCTCCAAGACCAACAACCCAGGACTGAATCACGTCTCCTGTTCCCCGGCCACTGCCACCTACCCACCTCTCCAGAAACCTCACTCTTCTTTTGCTTTCTCTGACCATGGCCAGTCTCGTGGTTCCTCTGCCATTTCCCTGGCTGCCATCCTATTTCCTTTCTGCCCCTGACACCTAAATGCTGATGCCCCCGGGGCTTTGTCTTTGGTTCTCTTCTCGTATCTTTCTGTTCCCTCTCACTCCTGCATGTATCAAGATGTTGTACCATCAACATGTGGACAATCCTACGTCCATACCCTCTACGTGTGACCTCTGCCAAGTTTCCAACTCCCAATACAATTTTCCTATTAATAATGATGTCATTAAAGACCATCAATGATACAGGAAAAAATAAGTCTGTTTAAAAATCAAACACATTAATTTCCAAAAAAAAAATCTTTACTTTTCCATCATATTTAGCACTACCACTATTCTCCAAGGCAACATCCCTTTACCTTTGTCATCATAAATATCCACCAAGTTTCTAATTTCTGTAAACCCAAACTCTAAAATTGCTCTCATTCCTATCCTCCCCAGATTATCCCACTATCACCTGTTAATCAAGGACCCAATTATACCACTCTTCCCTAGACCATTGCAATAGCCTCCTATGGCCTGCCTCCTCCAGTTGCTAAGTCATCTTGTATTTGAATTTAAAAACTTCCCTAAAACTCAGCTCATGATGTTGTTTACATGCTCAAAAACCTTACAAGGATACAACCACTCTGATAATCTTAGACGTTATTTACTAAAGTTGAACATAGGATCCAGGCAATGCTACTCTTAGGTATAGCCCAGCAGGAATGTGCACATGTTCACCAAAGACAAGCAACAAGAACGTTCATAGAAACACTATTCATAACTAAAAACTGGAAAGAACTCAAATGTCAATCAACACTATGAAGGATAAATAAACCACAGAATACCAATACAGGGGAATACTATATAGCAGGAGTTGGCAAACACTTTTGTTTAAGAGCCAGATAGTAAATTTTTAAGCTTTGAAGGCCTTGGGGTCTGCGTTATAGCATGAGAGCAGCTGTGGGCAATATGTCAATAAGCAAGTGTGGCTGTGTGCCAGCCAAGTTTTCTTTACAGAAACAGGCCGAGAGCTGGATTTGGGCCAAGAGCTGTAACCTGCTGCCTCCTGCTACACAGCAATGAGAACGAACAAACCGCAGCTATACTCAACAACAGAGAAGACTCTCACACATGATGTTGAACAAAAGAAGCTATGTTATTCCCTTATAAAGTTCAAAAATAGGCAAAACTAACCTATGGCGTCAGAAGCCAAAATAAGAGTTGCCCTTGTGCTCATGGCTGTGGGGATGGAGAGAGGCAGTGAGAGACCAGAAGGAGACACGAGAGGGCTATTGGAATTCTGGTCTTGTTCTGTTTCTTAAACTGTGTGCTGGTAACACAGGTGTATTCACTGGTGAAAATGTATCAAGATGTACAATTATAACATAGGCACTTTCCTGCATGTATTTTATACTTTAATAAAAATTTACATTAAAAAGGAAAGAAAAATCTCCAAAGTTTCTCAACCCTGGTCACTAATTATCAATCTTCACTCTTCAAGTCAAGGTTCTTAAGACAGACTCTGAACTCACCCTACACTTCTCCACCCCAGAATCTCTAACCACAATATTCACTGGATTGAAACGCCTTCCCAGTCAGCTCCCACTAATCAATCATTCAAGGTCGATTTCAAATGCCATTAACTTTCCAAGGTCTCTCCTGACTCTTCTTTCCACTCCTATCCACATACAATTTTTCTTGGTAAAAGAGGGTTCTTGCACAGCATTGTATAATTCTACAAAAGCCAATTTTTATTTATAACTATTAATGGTTCATTTTGCCCCACCTCTTCAATTGTCATTATATGAACAAAAACTACAAATTACACATCTTTGAATGAGTCCCCACTGTTCCCTGCAGAGGATGGCTATTTTGGAATCATAATAAGCCAAGGACAACCTGTTACTTTAGTACCAATCAAAGAACTATAAGGCTCAAAAGTTTAATAAAAAATACCTAGTTGAGGTGAATATTTCCAGAGAGGAGACCTTAAAAATGCAAATGACAATAAAGACAATTCTCAAGTTACCAACTCTGTCCAACCAAGTCTAAGTGTAAAGACACAGATAAATATGTACTCACTTGAGGAATCTGCGTGCTTTTCCCACATCCCGTTTCTCCAACAATCACCACTGTCTGATAGTTTTCTATCAAGTATAAAATATGATTCCTAAGCTGAAAAAGAATAACCATACACTGTAAACAGCCATATATTGTCTCAAAAGACCTAAACAAAGATATATAAACATTGTGAAATGAGCTGTTTCCAAAAGAAAGTAAATTTTAAAAAGAACATCAAAATGTATTTCTAACTCGCAGGTACTGCAGGTGTCAGTGTGAGCTGATACAACTGCAATTGAGTGTGATACTTATCAAAATATATAATGCACATGCCCTTTGATTCAAGATTTTCACTTATAAAAAGTTATATTACATAGTAATATTAATACATGTGCGCAAAGATGTATGTACAAGCGTACTTATTGTAGAATTGTACATAATAGCCAAAAATTCAAACACCCTAAACGTTCATCAACAGGAGTTTGGTTAAATCAGTTAGGAAACACTCCAATAATGGAATAATTTGTAGCTATTAAAAAGAATAAATGTCTGTTTGTCCTAATATGGAAGGATCTACAAGATGTGTTAAGGGTGCTCAGTTCAGCAGTCCATATACTCAAATCAGAATGATAAGGAGAAAATTATAGCATGGCCCCTGCACAAGGATGACATATAAATTTGTGGACCATTTCTTATCTTTTAAATAAATAAATAACAAAACAAACAAAAAAAACCCCTACATTAAGGAAAGGAAGCAAAGTGTAGAACTGTGAATAATACACTAGTGATATGGTTAGAATGTTTGGCCCCTCCAAATCTCATGCTGAAATTTGATCCCCAGTGTTGAACGTGGGGGCCCTGGTGGGAGGTGTCTGGGTCATGGGGGCAGATCCTTCACGAATGGCTTGGTGCCATTCTTGTTTTATTATTATAGTTCTCGCTGTATTAGTAAGTTATCTCTTCATTAGTTCTCACTTCATTAGTTCACACAAGAGCTGGTCGTTTAAGAGAGTCTGGCACCACCTCGTCTCTCTCTTTGCTCCTTCTCCCGCCATGTGACATGCCTGCTACCCTTCACCTTCCACCTTGATCGGAAGCTCCCTGAACCCCTTACCAGAAGCAGATGCTGACATAAAGTTTCTTGTACAGCCTGCAGAACTGTGAGCCAAATAAACCACTTTTCTTTACAAATTACCCAGCTTCAGGTATGTCCTTTATAGCAGTGAAAGCAAACTGAAACAACTAGTATTTATATTTTTAAAGAAAGGGTAAACACATATATGCTTGCTTATATGTAAGACTATCTTTGGGGAAACAAACAAACAAACAAAAAAAACCACAAGAAACTGGTAACGGTGCTGCCTCCAGACAGGGAGATGAGGCGGGTGGTGTCTGGGGAACAGGGGTGCGAAGGAGACATTTGAATTTTGTGTGACATGCATATATTACCTAATTTAAAATGTTTTCCTTTATTAACTTGTTTCCTTTATTAACCAGAAAAAAAGAACATGCTTTCACCTTTACCTCTAAATCCAAGTTCAACAACAAAGCACCCACAGGTTACATGTGTATTTCAAATGGGCCTTCCTTTACCCGTTCAGTGAGGAGAAACACAGGTGACGACTGAAAAGTCACAGATAATTCCGTCTTAGCTTCAGAATATATTTTTGTACACATATTTGATTATAGGCACACCTGATGGCCCAAAAGTAATGAAGGTTTCCCATAAACACCTGGTTTGGAATGAAGTAAAAAACTGCCTTATTCTCCCACTCTGATCACTGCTCAATGCATCTGGTGTCACATCAGCAGTGTGTCTGGTGAGGATAGGAAAGACCAGGATGTTGCTGGTTTCTAACTAGCAAATAAGGTATTGACTTTTTGAATTTGGCATTATCTAGGGTCTAGACATGCAGTTCTCAAATCTTAGTGTGAAAATCTCCTGGGATATTTGTTAAAAATGAAGATTCCTAGCCCTACCCTTGGTTTCTGATTCAGCAGGTGAGGCCCAGGAATCTGTACTTCCACACAGCCAAAGAAGGTTCTGCTGCAGATGGTCTAATGACCATCCAACTAGATGCTTTCTTCTTGGTTGCCTGGAATTTGTGTTTTCTTTGTTTGGGGTGGGGGAAGGAGAAAAGTTTAAGTTCACATGCATTTTGTAAATGGTATGATGAATAGATGGATGGATGGACGGATGATGAATGGATGAATGGGTAGATAATCAAGGAAAACTTAAAAGACAATTTGAGTATAGATAAATAGAGAAACAGACTAGGCATTCCAGGAAATGGAACTAACACAAGCAGAAAAAAGAAGATGTAAATAAGTAAACTATGTATAGTCCTGTGAAGGGAGGCTATAAAAAGCCCATGAAAAGTTCAGGTTTGGTTTAGAAATGAGTTACGAGAGGTGAAGTGAAGGCTTCACTGTGAAAGGCCTCAAATGCAAAGCTACAGAGACTGGACTTTATTTTCGAGGCAGTATAGGCAGTAAGAGTTTTGAGAAAACTACTCAGCAGCAGCACACAAGACTAATTTGAGCATGAAGAACCCGAAGGTATTAATTCTAGCTTCATGTGCCAACGGCCTACAAGGTCCAAGCATTGCAAATGCAGTCAGATGTATGACATTTGAGAGAGCTGACAAGATTTCCAGTTTAGAGACAGGAAGAATGACACTACTCCCCACAGGCACAGTGAAATCAAGAGTTGGTGAGGAAGGCGGGAATGAGCTTCAGAGAGGTAGAGCTGGCGGGAATAAGAGGACAACTTTGCACAGCAGTGTCCATGGCCCGAAGAGAACATCAGGCTACAGAAGTTGGCCAAGGGAAGGTTGCCTCATAATGGCGCTGGGGAAAAGGAGTGATCTTTAAAGATTTGTTTCTGCTTTAGGTCCAACTTCTGTTTTTAAAGCTACTTTTCCTTTTAGTTTGAATGGGGGAGGGTGTGGTAAAGTGGTAACTTTATCCTTTTCATCGTCTACATTTATCTTTAACATCCTTCAAGACCTCAGCCATGCTTAAACTGTGTTTTGCTTTATATCAATAACTTATACTCTTCTTACCATTTTAATGTCGTCAACGTTTCTCAACTTCCTGTTTTCCTTTGTTTTTTTTTTTTTTTCATTAGCCATTTCCTTTATTCTATCTTATAAGCACAGCTGGAGGACAAAGAATAGTCAAAAAGGCCAAAATTTAAATATTCGGGTAAACAATAATTTCTCTTGTACTTGAGGATCTACTACATGTCAGGTATCTTACTAAATGCTCTGTACGAATTACCTCATCCAGTCCTTCTAACAATTCTGTGAGGTAGGTGCTACTATTAGACCCATATAACAGATAAGGGATCAGAAGCTCAGAATGGTGAGGCAAGGTCACACGGCATGCAAATGGTGACACCTGGGTTGAACTTTGAAGTCTAGCTGAGTCCAGACACTTCATCACGGCTGAAACTGTCCCTCAGTGGTTAAGGAAGCAATAGCGAACCTCTCACCTCATCTCCTGAGAGTCAAACTCATTAACTATAATGAATGAGGTTAGTCACTTGAGGAAGAAATCCAGAGACTGTCAAGTGACTACAATGTCTGGAGCCACATAAAACTCCAATCAAGGCCATGTGGCTATTTCATATCCACTTGGAGAAAGAACATTTTAATAGAAGAGGAATTATCAGCACAGTCTAGACACAGGAACTCCCTGAGTGTAAGAACTTGGCACCTTTCACCCAGCACTGTCCAGGAGAAAGAGAGAAAGAGATGCAGGTATTGGTGACCACACCTACTCGGGTCATTCCAGACACGTCTCGTGCAGCAGGGAGTTATTCATCACCCCTCACAGGGGGCTGTATGAAATGAATATCCTTCAAATTTATCCAGTCTGCTTTTGGCTCTGCACTTCCTGATTACAATTTGGCTTCCCATGTGGACTTGCCAATGGGGAGAAAGTGTGTCCATCAACTGTGTCCATTTGTACAGGAGAACTACGGTTCACCATAATCAAACGTGTTCTGAATGAATTCTAGTTTATACTTTGGTCTCTTGTAGCTAAGCATACATCCATTTCATGAACATTAATAAAATTCGGTATCTGGATGTGTGCACTTGCTATGCAGTAACCACACCAAAATCCTGTCACTCTCTCAGCAAAAGTGACAGTACTAACTGACCTCTTCAACTGAAACAATTTCATATTCCCAATTAATCTTGTTTAAATTAGTCATATGCTGGTAATTTGCTGAAGCTGGAAACATAAACTTTCACTGTCCTATTTTCTCTACTTTTCTGTATGTTTGAAATTGTCCATAACTGAAAGCAATGAAGGGAAAAAAGAATGTCATTCCTATTTTTCCAATTTTCCAATATGTAAGATCTAACTGAAAAATCTAATGACTTTCAAGATTTTAAAAGGTTAACACACATATTTTCAAAAGAAATCCCTTAGGATTAAGGGGTTTTCTCAGATCACTGTGCTGTTAAAAAAAAAATCACTAAGAGCAATATGACATTATCCACTCCTCCCCGCCCCAGCGACAAGCACAAAGCTATTGCAGACACACAATTCATGCCCCAGACTGAACACGCTTATTCTACGTACCTTGAACACCGGCAGCTTCTGCCTCTGCTGCTCTATTGAAAGGGCAGCATAAGGGTTGTAAACAATGGTGGTCCCAGAGTTTTCAGCGATACTTTGTCTCTCTTCAGAGATGCTGACACCTGGCCCCTCTGTACCTGCAGCAGAAATGTTTTTTCAGATTCTCTGATGCAGTGAACAGAAAAAGGTGTAAAGGTTATAAATTTTCAAAGATGAAGACACAGAACAGAAGCAATGCTTTTTTTTTTTAATCTCAAACTACTAAAAGATATTCAACTTTAACTTTAGGAAAGCATCTAGAAAAGTACCTATCAGAACACAAAAATCTTCCCTAAAAGCTTCACTGCAGTGTCAAGAACAAAGGAGATGGCGGTCCCACTGGGCTCCAAATTGGTCATTCAGAACTGTACATAACAGAGTACAGTGTCTGTAGTTCTGGCTTCTATGCCCATGTTATTATTGAATTCTTAACAGAAGTGAAAGAAACCCAGTGGGAACTAGGTGAGGCAAAAGGATAAATCCTGTTACTGCAGGACAGCAACAAGGCTCAGAGACGACAGCACCTGGGGACTCAAAGCAGCCATGGCTTTCTACTTCTCTCATCTTAACACCTCTTGCAGGTTCCTTTCACTCCCTCAGGTTGGCTTCTCTATAGGAGCTGGAAACAAGGCTGCTGGCAGAGTCAGAGCTCAAGCTCACACCTCCTGTACCAATCATTCATTCATTCACCCAGCGAGGATGGACCGAGGACCCACTCTGTGCCAGGCACTGCTCTAAGTGCTAGAAATAAAGCAGTGAGCAATACAGATACCAGCCCAAACCTCTCAGTAGAATGTAACTTAGTGCACAAAGTGGTCATAAATGTTATGGAGAGAAAATAAAGACTCTGCAAGGGAGACTGGGAGTCCCAGGTGTGTGTTGCGTATGAGGGTAGAGGAGGCTTTTTTATACTGGACAGTCAGGGACTGGCTTCTTCTCCAGCTTAGGTCCAATGTCCACTCTGATCCAGTCAACCATGGCCAGTGGAGTCGGATGCAGTGAATGGCAGCCCCACTGGAACCACAGAGTCAGAGTGGTTAGATGGGAAATGCTATTCCCGGAAACCGCTGTGCCGAGCAGACTAAATACAGATACCCACCACAACTTCTAGCTAACAACAATGACAAACTGGTGCTCAGGATGGGGAAGAACAGGGAAGCCTTATCTCATCATGAAAACCTGTTGAAGGTACCATAGACTTTTAACCTGAAAAGCAAAAAGTCTCAGGAGAAACATGGGTTCAAATTTTAGGATCAGCTTCCATAACTTTTCACGCTGATTTGTTTGTATGACCCTAGGAGAGAACTAGGAGTAATAAGTAAATGACACAAGGTTCAGAATCAACTCAACATAAGGAAGTTATTTCTAAAAGGTAGAGGTGTTCAACATTGGATTATGCTGCCTTGTCAATCAATAAAAATCCTCCCTAGAAGTTCAATAATGTGCTGTACAGCCTCCTAGTGGGGGCACTACAGGGATAATTACCAAAAACTACCATCTCCCAAGTCTTCTGAACTCAGAATCTGTGAAAGCACAGGGGCTTTATGACAAGAATATTCGGCTCTGTGATTTATTCTTACATTTTTTCACGGGTCCCAGATCCCTTCAACAATCTGATAAAGGCTATGAACTCCCTCTCTTCAAAAATGCACCAGAATATAATACACCAGAATATAAAATGCTGGCGGTCCATGCACCCCCTAGAGCTAAGAATCACTGCTTTAGATCTCTGACCCTTTTCCATTTACTTCCAGGAACATAGTTGTGTTCCAGAGATTCAAGATTGCCAAAAATCAGTAAGTGGGGCACTGCTGTGTTGCTTTTGCCAAAATGTTGACCTTCCTTTCAACAAGATAAAAGATAGAACAGGACCTGGAACAAAGCCTGTACTCAAAGAAGTGGGTTTCCTTTCCTTTCTTCCTTTATTATCACTACATCTTTTTTTTGTTGTTTTTTTTGAGACAGAGTCTCACTCCATCGCCCTGGGTAGAGTGCAACCTCAAACTGCTGGGCTTAAGCAATCTTCCTGCCTCAGCCTCCAAAGTAGCTGGGACTACAGGTGGATGCCACCACACCCAGCTAATTTTTTCTGTTTTTGGTAGACAGGGGTCTCGCTCTTGCTCAGGCTGGTCTCAAACTCCTGAGCTCAAGTGATCCTCCCACCTTGGCCTCCCAGAGTGCTAGGATAATAGGCGTGAGCCACCACGCCCAGGCTCTCGCTACATCTTAATAATCTCTTGTAATCTTTACCCAAGAAAACTATTGCAAATACTTTATCCTCTTCTGCTGTGTTTTTGTCCTGAATTCCCTCCTTTCCAGACCACATTGTAAGCCTTCACATTCTCTCTGGAACATTTTAACACTGCTCCTACAAGGTCTCTTATTTCCTCCCACACCAGGGTTAAAATCTACCTGGGGGGGGTCGTCTTCACTACCCCCTCCCTCCCATGTCTCTAACCTACAGCCCAGTCTATCTCAGTATATTCCATTATGAGCTCTTTTACAAGAAGAGCTACTGTCAGTCAATAAAGATTATAGCTTCTCCTTACAAAAGACTTCATTCAACCAAACCAGAAAATCAGGGCTGCTTTCCCTCTACAAATATCCCACAGCCCGCTCTGGCTGCTTATGCTTGTTTTTCCTTGAGAGTATGCTCTGTGTTTACGGGAGTAACAACTTTGTAATTTTTAATTAGTAGTCAAGATGGGGACCACAGTCTGACTCTAGAGCCCATATTCTTTACCACCTTATTCTGCCTCATTTATTCAATTGAGAGAGAA
Organism: Indri indri; assembly: GCA_004363605.1. Classification (NCBI taxonomy): domain Eukaryota; kingdom Metazoa; phylum Chordata; class Mammalia; order Primates; family Indriidae; genus Indri; species Indri indri. The sequence goes on from RJWJ010009247.1 coordinate 9,861, forward strand.
AGAGCACCCTGAGAGCAGAACCCTGGTCATCTATAGTTATCTCGTGATCACAACATTAGGTGTTCAACAAGTGTACTTTCAATGAATGAACTAAACAACGGAACAGAACTCTTCGAGTAATTCCACACTCTTCAGCCAGAATAGTACTCTAGGTCTGATTTTCAACGATTCATTCAGGCCTTTAGTATACTTAAGATTTTCACCTGTTACTAAAGGCTTGAATAAATACAAGATATCTCATTACTTGATGAAATCTTAGTTTGGGCTGCTGATAAAACTCAGGATAGATAACAGGCCAATGACTTGAAATGCTGAATCATAAAACTGTTACTAAGTAACAAACCACAGATTTTTTTTAAAAATTAATTAAGCACATCTCTTGTTTGGGTTTATCTCTCACATCACATATGCATGGTGGGAATTTCAGGGAACCACTCTAAAACACCCCGTAAAAGCTTTCCTTATGTTGCCTTCTCTGTGTCATGTCATTTTTGCTGCAATATATTTTGCACATCCAGACCTGCAGAGGTGCAGGTGGTGGAGAAAAAAACAAGCTGGTAACTGTTAAGAAACTTGACTGAAGGACGGGGAGGAAGTAATGCATCTAGCGTGGTCTGGCATACACACATTCAATAAAAATACCGAAACAAGCAAAGCATTCTGTGATTGTGATTCGCGTTAGTCTGCAAGAGAGGAAGTGGATGCCAGGTAATATGAAGGAGAATGTTCACTTTCTGGTAGACATTCGGGGTGGACAAGAATTACTCCAAAAGAAAATACTGTCTTTTTTGATGAGCACTTACTCTAAGTCAGACAACGCGTTGTACCCACAGGATAGATGTTGTTATTCTGCCCATCTTACAGGTGAGGAGACTTGCCCAAGGTCACCCTACTACTATAATACAGAGGCGAAAATTCGAACCCGGGTAGTCTGACTCCACAGCTCGAGCTCCCAAGCCCTGAGCAGCATCACCTGTCGGGCCCCAGTGCAGCCCCAGGGAGATAACAAGGCGCGGGGGCATTAGGATTCCCCATCTCGCAAAGTGGGCAGGGCAAGTATCAGTACCGAGACAAACGAGGCCCGAGGAGGCTGTGAGATTTTTAACAAGGTCACACAGAGTTTCCGCCCAGGCTAGGGGAGGATCCCCGAATCCCCCAGGACCACTGTGGGGGCCTGAGACGCACAGTCCACCCGCACAGAGACGGCCGTGCCTAGCTCGCCGAGGTCAGGACTGACAGCAAGCCCGCAGGCCCCAGGGCGCCGGCTGCTGCGCCAAAATCGAAGTCAGGCCGCCGCATCTGCCCAGCGTTCCGCCGAAGGCCTTACCCGGTCGCCAGAACTTCACGGGTCCCACGGGCGCAGCCATGCTGCGGTGAAAGGTCACGAGGAAGGCTCCGCCCCTCAATCGCGCGCGAGCGCGCGAGGGGCCAGGGGGCGTGGCCCGAGAAGAGCCTCTACCCAGGCAGATTCCACAGGGTGTCGGCCACGCACCCATGGTCTCCGCCTTCTGAACCACGTGACCTACGGCACGTCCCTGGAGAGCCCTCCGGCCACGCCCCCGGACCCACGTGACCCCGCCCCGCCATGTTGGAGAGAAGAGCGCGAATTTCTGCTTCTGTTTAGCGTTGTGGGTCAGTGTTCCAGGTGGCGTCCTAGGAGCATGTCGTCGCCCGAATGGCGGCTGCACGCTTGCGGAAGGGCGGGCTTTGGGAGAGCACCGTTGGCGTGAGAGTCTTGCAGCTGCCAGCGCGGCATCGTGCACGCAGTGGGCGCTGAGACAGTGCTGCTTGGGTTAACTACGAAATACAGTTACAGGCTATCCTAACTTTGCTACTTGTCTTTTAGTCTCCTCATTTCCAAATTGACGGGTAATAATAGTAACTACCTCGTTATTTTGATGATTCAGTAATTATTGGGAGACCAGGTACTGCGGTTTCAGCCCCTTCAGGGAGCTTTCGTCCACGGTGGGAGTGGGGGTGTATAGTAAATGAACAAATGCTCGATAGAGAGTAGTGTTTATTATTATCTGCCAATAAAACAATGTGAAATGGTATGGGAGCCTTCAGGGACCTTGAGCCTAATGCCGAAAAACGGGGGCAGGGGTGGGGGACCTGGGTTTGAAGAAGAGACTAGAAATGGGTAGATCAGTTAGGGCGGGGCACTAACTCAGCGTTTCCGACAATCAGATGCTCATGAATCAAATTCTTGTTAAAAATACAGATTCTAGGCTCGGATCCAATTTCGAATCAATCTCCAGCGGCATGGCCTGGGAACCTGCATTTTAAGAAGTTTCCAGATTTCTTACATCAACAATTTGGGGAGATTCCACTAATTCGAAGGAGAGTTAATGAGGGCTAATGAGCTCAAGGGGAGGAAGTACTTTATAGGCAGGCAACTAATTGGAAGGAAGTGAAAGGCTTCAGAATCTTTGCATTTTTAAAGTTGTGAAGAAAATTCTGAATTCTTTGAGAGACATGGCAGCTATGACAAGTGATGACTAAACTCTGATCTTTTTTTCTTTTGCCCAAATTCATTTTTAAGGGGGCCTGGTGAGTCACACCTACAAATGGAAAAATCTCAGTAAAACTGATTCCAGTATAGCAACACCTGAAAGATAGAGGACCCTTATTATAACTCGAGCATTCCTTTCTGCTGATCCCTGGTCTTTTGGACAAAAACCTCTTTCAGCCAATTTTCAACTAAGGAATCTCTAAATCCACCTATGACTTGTAAGCCCCTGCTTTGAGATGTCCTGCCTTTTTGGGCCAAACCAATGTATGCCTTCCATGTATTGATTTATGATTTTACCTGTAATCCCTGTCTCCCTGAAATGTATAAAAACCAAACTCTAACCCAGCCACAGCGAATCCACTTGCTCAAGGCTTCTTTGGCGTGGCTGGGGGCCATGGTTCTCAAATTTGGCTCAGAATAAACCTCTTTAAATTATTTTAGAGTTTGGCTTCTTTTCTGTTCACAACAGGAGTAAGGGCTCTGGAGACAAGCAGCCCTGACTCAGAGTGCTGACTTTGCCATTTCCTAGCTCCTAGCTATCATTTAATCTTAGTTGTAAAATTAGGTTTTAAAAAGGTATTAAATGAGATGACATGTAAAGTACCTAACAGGATGCCAAGGTGTAGCAGGCAATCAATGTCAGGTCTCAATACCTCAACTCAAACAGAGCAAATCCACCAGGGGGAAAGGTCTGAGTTTACCTGCATGGATTCATTTAACAAATAACCTCCTTTGATTTATTTCCATAATAATAAAAAGAGGGTTCAACACATGTTAATCCTTCTGCCTAGAGTTCTCCATCCATCCTTTAAAATGTCCTCATCCTTTAAAGGCCAGCTTTGAATTTGCTTTCCAACTTAATGCATTCCTCCTATAGACTCAGAACCTGTATGCTCACTTTTGGGATAACACTTATTTAGTTGAACTATAGTTAATCTGCCTCACTATTATTATACTGGGAACTTCTTGGGGACAAAGACCATGTCACATTCATATTTATAGCCCAGTAACAAAGTGCCTATTGAGTAATGTGTATGTGAACACCATGCTTTATACTTAGTTTTAGTTCCTCATTACATTGATCCTTCCTTGTTTTATTTTTCTTATTTTCACTAAAGGCCCAAATACAGAAAACAAGGTATACACATGAATACAAGCAAAAATAAAATAAATACCATTTAAAAAATTGTTTCTATATTTTATGTATTACTCACGACTTAAGAAATCTTCTTGTTTACAAAGACAGTAGATTGGCCATTCCCAAATTATTGGATCATAATCTTAAAGCTAGAGGAGACCTTCATCAACATCTAACCTAAATTCCTTGTCTTATAGAAGAGAAAATTAAGGTCCATAGAGGTTAGAAGGACATGGTCAGACTCAATGGACTAATTATTAATAGTATCAGAACTGAAACTAGAACTCAGGCTTTCTAAGTCCCAGGCCAGTGTTTTTTCAACGACATGGGCCATTTAAATCCATTGGAGCTTAGATCTCCTAGAAGAGAATTAGTTAATCTGCCTCAGAAAGTTCTCAATGTCCAACTGTCCCCAATGGGTTTTATTGCTTAGACAGACTTCTACTATTAAATACCTTAAATAATAAGTGTTGATGGTGTGGTTTTATTGTCACAAACTAGAAATGGTCTCAGTAGACTATTAGTCTTCCTAATTAACTATTTCCAGAAAGAATGGCCTAAAATAACTCCCCTAAAATTAAAACTTATTCCTTGAGATGGCATCCAGAATTTATTTAGTTCACTGTCAACAATTTTATAAAAGTTTAATCATTTTGTTACATAGAGGTGAATTTTGCAACTTCCAAATGATAATAGGTTTTCCAGAAAGATAATGTTCTTCAAAATAATGTTACATGGGTACGACATAGAAGTTTTTCTGTGCCTATGCTAACTGGTACTTTCTGCTTTGAAATATTTCCAGACCAAGCATATTGACCATTTTTAGGAGACATAGGATTCAGGGGTTTTCCTTTTTGTACCACTTGAGGCTTTTGTGGATACAAGTGATAGAAAACTCAACCCAACCTCACCTAAGAAAAATGGCTCACTTAGCACTCTGGGAGGCCGAGGCAGGTGGATCACTCAAGCTCAGGAGTTCGAGACCAGCCTGAGCAAGAGCAAGACCCCGTCTCTACTAAAAAATAGAAATAAATTATCTGGACAACCAAAATATATATATATATATATATATGTATATATATATATATATATTAGCCAGGCATGGTGGCACATACCTGTAGTCCCAGCTACTCGGGAGGCTGAGGCAGAAGAATCGCTTGAGCCCAGGAGTCTGAGGTTGCTATGAGCTAGTCTGACACCACGGCACTCTAGCCCGGGTGACAGAGCAAGACTCTATCTCAAAAAAAAAAATAGAAAAATGGCTCACTTAAATTAAAAAGTCCAAGAGTATGTCTGACTTAAGACACAGCTGCATCAGGATACATAACATAATGAGAAAGAACTCTTTCTGATCATGTCCTACCGTCTACTGACTCAGGTGTAACATGGTAAAAAGATGGCCATGTTAGCTCCAGCTACCACATCCAAGCATCAGACCTCTTTCCAAAATTCTCTGGCAAAATGGCCATGTATCCATCCCTAAATCAATCACAAAGGCCAGGGAATATGATGTACTAATTGGCTTAGGCCTAGGTCGCACATTCCATCCCCAGAGTCAGGTGCGGTCAGCTTCACCAGAACTACATGGACTGAGAATTGGAAACAGAATGGTTCCCCAGAGGGAAATCTGAGGGTGAGATTATCAGAGGATGAATGATGGAATGAATGAATGAAGCAAAAATAGCAGATGTCCACTACAACCATCCATGTATCCATGTGCTAGAACTGTTAGCCTCCTAAGAAAAATCCTAACTCCACTTGGATTGCCTCCATCAAGCCAGACCAGAGAGAGCTGCTATCCTCCAAACTGAAAAGAGGTGGTCCTTTGCAGAATGGCTTTACTGAATTGTACTACACTGGGTGTTTCCACTGAGTCTAAGGTACAGCCCTCCGCAACTTGTTGTAACATATGTAAACCTGTCTGGTTTGTTGGCTTGTGCAGAGATCATCATGTTCACACACGTATTCGCACAAACAAAAGTGCTTAGCTTCAAAGACTTGGGTACAGAGTTGTGGAGAGAATCACTGAGAAAGGCACTCAGCAACCAGTGGCACCTCTGTCTCATTGGCCTCAGGGACATGCAGTTCCAGGAAGTCAGTCAAATTGGGGAAGGCCTCCTCACGTCTGCAAAGTGCTTTTCATGTAGGATGACCATATGCTTTATTGTTCAAACTGGGACACTTCTGAGAATAAAAGGTGTTAACCAGATGGGACCTGGGGATAAGAGACATAAACTGGAACTTTGCCAGGCAAACTGGGGCATACATCTAGGTGTGTGGCACCCGTAAAGACTAACCTAACAATACTTAACTGACTGTATTGAACACAAGGTACGTATTCCATACTGACAGAATGCCTGAATACACTCAACTCATTCATAGCTTCAGACAACTGCCCTTGTGTAGTTCAGGGCCTGGGCACGCCCCACAATATCTGTCATTGTTTATCATCAGGATGTGCTTATCAGAATGCTCCACAGTACCATTTTTATGAGATCCTTGTAAGAAATTCTTATCTTAGTACCAGGAATCACTATTCTTTCTGTAGCTGCATTAACTTTCATCTTAAGGATACTGTGAATGGTGCATTTCACTAGGTTTCTTTCTGTCTTGGTTACTGGAAAGTTTAGTTAAATGTGTGGCCTACACAAAGTATTTGCATATGTCATGGCATGCACTTTTAGCCTCATTCCTGACTCCATTTTGTAGCCCTCACCCTTGGGTTTCTTTCGTGTAACTTTTAATTGACAAAACCTTGTACCTTAGGTTTTCTTGTTAATCACTTTAGGTTCTCTAGGTAAAAGATAGACACTCCCCATCCCAACTGCTTACAGAGGTGGAGTGGCCATCTCTTCAGTGGATTCCTTAAGTTTTACAAAAGAATGTCAACCCTGCAGTCTAATTGAGGTGACCTTAAAATTGCATGGATTGATCTCTAATTCAGGCAAACCATCAGGGAGAAAAAAAAAAAAGAGAGAGACAACTGAATTTGAACAATGAATATTTATTTGATATTGAGAAATTTTTATCAAAATTATTTAGGTGTGAGGCCGGGTGCAGTGGCTCACGCCTGTAATCCTAGCACTCTGGGAGGCCGAGGCGGGCAGATTGTTTGAGCTCAGAAGTTCGAGACCAGCCTGAGCAAGAGCGAGACCCCGTCTCTACCAAAAATAGAAAGAAATTAATTGGATAGCTAAAAATATATATAGAAAAAATTAGCCGGGCATGGTGGTGGATGCCTGTAGTCCCAGCTACTCGGGAGGCTGAGACAGTAGGATTGCTTGAGCCCAGGAGTTTGAGGTTGCTGTGAGCTAGGCTGACGCCATGGCACTCGCCCCAGGCAAAAGAGTGAGACTCTGTTTCAAAAAAAAAAAAAAAAATTATTTAGGTGTGATAGCGATGTTGGGATTGTTTTCTAAAAGTGAGTTATCTTTGAGAGATATCTCCTGAAATATCTACAGCCAAGTCTGTATGGCCAAATCAGACAGCAGAAGGATAGAGGAATATAATTCTCTCCCAGGGAGGGGTAACAAATATTTTTAAACCATATGGGCTGCCACACTTGCCCTCCTGTCCCCTGGGAGTGGGCCCAGTAATCAACATTTCAAACGAGCACCGCAGCAGACTCTGCCCTATAGTGACACTTTCCAGACTTGAGCTCAGAAATACTTGGCTTATTCTGAGAGATGGAGCTATTTTCTTAGGATTCCATGTATCTCTCACTCTTATTTCTAATTTTTGGCAACACTTTCAGAGCATAACGGTTTTGAGCCTTGCTCCACAAAAAGAGGACTCTGTGGTCAGATAAGTTTGTGACAGGCCATATACCTGCCTGCTCTGAGAAATTCACTGTGATCATTACTTCAAAGTCCTGAGTAGTCCTGCAGGAAAGAACCCTGTTTGAATTTATTTGGTCCAGCATTTCCCAAACAAAACACAGAAGCTTTATTGCGTAATGCCATTAACAGTTCCATAGAACATCAAGTTAAAATTTCAAACAAAATTAAGATACACTATCACAGATTGGGGCTTCATACCTACATTTGTTAACGAGGCTATATTTTTGTTTCCCAGTCACCATTGCACTGACTGCCATTTCTCAAGGCACACTCTCCAATGCCTCCATACTCCATGTGTTTAACAGTACTGAACTTAGAATCTGGAAACCTGTGTTTAAATTCTTGTGTCACCATTTATAAGCCATATGCTCTTTAATATGCTACTTAATCTGAGCCACAGTTTCATCTGAAAATTGGAAATCATAGCTGTCTAACCTACATAGCTCTCTACTACATTGTTATGAGGATCAAAGATGGCACACACAAAGTGACTGAAACCTGGCCGGGAACAGTGGCTCACTCCTGTAATCCCAGCACTTTGGGAGGCCAAGGTGGTAGCCTCACTTGAGGCCAGGAGTACGACACCAGCCTAGGCAACATAGCAAGACCCCATCTCTACAAAAAATTTAAAAATTAGCCAGGCGTGGTGGTGCTCCTGTAGTCCTAGCTACTTGGGAGGCAGAGGCAGGATTGCTTGAGCCCAGGAGTTTGAGGTTATTGTGAGCTAAGATTGTACCACTGCACTCTAGCATGGGTGACAGAACAAGACCGTGTCTCTGAAAAATAAATAAATAAATGAAGTGACCTATATCTGTAAAATGGTTTCAAATAACAATATATTTATTCAAGGCTTAGCCCAGAGTTGTTTACAACCAGACATGGACCAGTTTCCTTGCATTTGCTTCATAGATTACAGCACTAACCCAGCAAATAACCTGGTCATCCTAAAATAGTCCTGGCACACTCATAAAGTGCAGGAGCACTCGGGACCCGGTGCATCAGCATTCTAGGTGGTAGACGACGCCCTCCCCTATTATAGATCTCTTTTTCTCTAGCCAAGTCAAAAGAAGGAAGAAGCCAGCATTTAACTCTCTTCCTTTTGTCTGTCCATGTGAATGAGACAAAAACAGGATTGCACGGCCTGATTAGCAGGGTGTAGAAACCAGTTACATTGCCTGCCACTGGATCAGGAATCTAGGATAATTGTCAGTGTCCTCTTTTGCCCCTACTCCAGGATATCAGATTGCTAAATCACTGTCAAAACACCCATCTGATGAAACGAGGCCCATGGGGCCACTAGAGCTAATATCAGGGATGAATCCAGAACGTACACTACAGCCTCCTTTGGCAGAGTAGCAGAGAACAAAGGTCCAAATGGAAGTAGCTCAGGCTTCTCCTCTGAAAAAGGAACAGCCAGAGCACGTGTGAAGGCCTGCTAATTCTGGCCAGTTTCCTCGCTCAAACTATAGAGGAGCATTAATATTCAAAATGCTAATGAAGGTACAATGCAGACATTAGCTTTATGTCTTCTAAGTTTTAAGTGGATATATTTTCCCTTTTATAATCTGGATCATCTACTCCTTACCCACCCTGACACTGTAACAATAACTGCTTAGGTATCTAATAGGTGCATTCATTTGTGACATACTCCAAGATTTAAAGAAAAAAGTGCCAGAGAGGGGGGAAAAAGTACTCAAGCGATCAAAAGTTGTTTATATTTAATGCTAAGAACACAGATATTCTAAAGAGATAAACAAGAAACAGTTTTGTTTTTCTCAACAGGATTTTGATCACAAAAACAGCAGTGATCCAAACCTCTGAAACAGAAGAGCACGCAAATTAAGAAAAATGCAAAACATATTTCATTTCTTACCTGAATTGACTTTAGAACACCTAAACATTTTCTTTAAGAGATATCAATATAGTCATGTGTCACTCAATGACAGGGATACATTCTGAGAAATGCATCTTTAGGCAATTTCGTCACTGTATGAACATTATGGAGTGTATTTACACAAATCTAGATGATATAACACTCTACACACCTAGGCTATATGATTTAGCCTATTGCTCCTAGGCTACAAACCTGTATAGCATGTTACTATACTGAATACTATAGGCAACTGTAACACAATGGTAAGTATTTATGTATCTAAACATAGAAAAAGCATTGTAAAAATATGGTATTATCATCTTATGGGACCACCGTCACACATGTGGTCCATCGCATCATTGTGTAGTGCATGACTGTATTAAAATCGTGCAAAAAATCTGTACCCATAGTGTTTAAACCATAAAACCAATACCTGGTTTCTACATAACAAAAGTAAAACGAAAGCATGTAAAATAATGTGTAGCTTATAGAATTCAAAGACAGCTAAGGTGACTACAAGTCAGGTGAAAGAAAGGCAATTAGGGACATGATATTTTTTAAAGCAGGAAGCTTTGATGATGTCAAAGCTGAGCCCAGGCGTCTGAACACTGAGCAGTTACTGGTGAGAAGGATAAAGTGCTAGATCTCTAATAGCAAGCAAATTAACTGACGCTCTGTTAACATTTCCAGAATTAAAGCCAAGGTAGTTTTCAGTAAGGAATGTTCTCCTTGAGAGCATGGCCAGCATGTGGTTGAGCCGGGACCTGATACCAGCAAAGTGAAACTGCCGCTCTTTATTCAGGTTTCTAAATGAGTCTCTCAAGTACAGATCCAAGTGGGGGGTGCCCAGGTACTTGGGATATCCAGGACTGTGGACATCGGTGGCTCTGAGGGAAGCGTGGGAGCCACTGGAGCTTGCCACAGAGCCTTGGGAAGACAAAGAGGAGGAAGACTTTAAACTGGAAGATCTCGACACAGACATTTTTGAGACTGGTGACCCTTCTTTCGACTGGGTTTCCTGAGAAAAGAGAATGTTCTCGTCCACGTCAGTCTGAGTGGTGGCCGACCTGGACCAAACCACGGTTTGGGAGCTCACTGCCCTGGTGGAGACTGCGGCTTGGGTGCCAGCACACACTGTGCTGGTGCTGACTTGTGTTCCCGCCTCGTTCGTGTGCACCACGGGCACCTCCTCTCCTGGCTCTGTTTGTGTGGCCACATCAGCAGCCTTTCTGCCCTCCAGTTCATCCTTGTGGCTGTTGAAGTGGTCTTCCTCACTAATGGTTGACGACTCAGATTCACTGCGCTTGGTCCCTGCCTTGCCCTCTGTGGGCACCTCTGAGTCCAGGTCACTCTTCTTGGGAGTGCTCGAGAGTCTGGCCAGCCGCATCCGCAGCAGGTTGCCCAACGTGGGCTCCTTGGACAGTGGTTTTTGGTCAGCCAGATGGTCAAACTTGTTGCTGATCCGGAAGTTAGATAGGAGTTTGGGGTTGATGGGCTCTGATTGGGCATAGAGGATTCGGAACTCTAGGTCAAAGTGTTCGACCACTTGGCCAGATAAAATTACCAAGTTACTGCTATTTAATTTGCCATCTGTCCATGTAAAACTGAAGGATTAAAAACAAACAAACAAAAGCTGGTAAGGATGAGCAATTTTAGTTTACTTACTGTCAATCTGAATAATAATATAGCCTAGATATCCTGCCACATAAGATTCACAACTTTGGTGATAGCATACCTACCATTTAGCAAGCATTCGACTAGCCTTAACATACGTATATAACATAAATATGCGTTCACACAAAAGTAAAAAGGACAACTGTTTAACCAACACACTGAAACCTACACAGTCCTCAGCCTCAGAGTTTTTAAAAACTAGAAATATTTCAGCCAACACCCTCATTTTAGAGGTAAGGAAACCGGCTAGAGATGTCACGGCAGGGAGCTACTGCGGGACCCCAGGTCAGGCCCAGTCCGTACCAATTGCTAACGCCCTGCCCCTTGCTACCTCATACAGCACTGCCATTTTCACAAATCACCATTGCTCAAGACATGGTGAGAGCTGATTTGTGGCCATTTGCCCTTGCCTGTCCAGCGGGAATCCCTTCCCCTTCCTCTGCTAACAGAACTCACGCCCGCCCCTACCCGAGAAAGCTTTTATTATTGCACCGTCTCCAATCACAACGGGGCAGCATGTGATCCAGGTGGGCCAGAGATCCTATCCCCTTGGGTGCTGGGATTCATCCAGGGGGGACATGTGACCCCACCAGGGCCAAGCAATTTTTCAGGGATTGATAGCAATGCTGAGAGAAAGAGAGTTTCACTCTTTGGGAGACGCGGGTCATGTGAGTACACCAGGATCTTTGCCTTCAAAGGGAAAGCCTGCCTGAGAATGCAGATCAACTAGAGAGAGGCAGAGCCAGGGGACAGTATTCTGATCAAGGTACAGCTCCTAGGTCAAAATGAGCTGAAAACCAGCTGTACCTTCCTACACTTCCAAGTTCGGCAAGTGGATAAGTTTCATTTTGCATAAAGTAGTTTGAGTTAGCTTTCTTACACTTGCAATCACCCACTGGTACAGAATGTATACCAGAAGTAGGTTTTAAATGAGATTATAAAACATAGTGTCAACTCTGTCTCTTGCAACCAAGAATCTCAGCTAGTGCAAATTCCACCTGAGAACTGCCTTCAAAACCTCAGAAGAAGATTCTTTTGAAATGAGACAATGTAAACAAAGCACCTATCCAACATCAAGATTATAAATTGTCCTCAACGAATGGAAGGTATCATCGTCATCAATGGCAGCATATAGCATTTGCAGAGGGTATTTTTTTATTTTACTTTAGAAGAGCCATAAACCATTTGGAGCTAAGTTTCACTGATACAGATAAATCCTACTTTGTGTAAAAAAAAAGAGTTTCCTCCTGTTCCTTTTAAACTTCTTACAAAAGGAAGTCTCAAGAAAGAGTTCAAATTTTGTTCTGAGCAATGATGGTGTTGTTTGAAAAGAAAAGTATCAAGAATCTCTTAATCTTACACTTCATCTTCCATGAACTTTCACATTTCCACCTTTACCCACGGCTGACATGTAATTATCACTCAGGGACATGCATTTCTTCAAAAACGAGTTTTTCTTTTAAAAACTCTACAAATGCACCTCATCCACACCAACAGCCAGTCTAATGCAGAAGTAGCAAAGCACACAAGCATTGGAGCCACGTGAGCACCAGTGGCACAACTTCCAGAGATTAGTACCAACCACTCAGTATGCCCACCCTCTGTTCAACCTCCCTGCTCTCTACCTTAAGACACCACTGCCAAAGTGGAACTTCAAAGGTGGGGTCAGAAACATGATTAGTATTTTCTAGACTAAAGCACTAACTTACAGGCTAGAAGCAAGGTAAATGACTTAAGTCTGAAAGTGACAGCTTGGGCTCTGCCTTCAACGCTGATGCTGATGCCTGCAACTGCCCTTACCGTCAAGTGAGCAGGGCAAGTGGGGTCCAAATCCCTATGGAACAAGGAGTCGAGATTGTGTGTGCGTCACCATTAACCCCCAATTTGTCCGCCTAGGCCAGGGCTTAAATCTAGGATTTGCCGACAGTGTGGCCTTGAGGCAAGTTTAACCTCTGCATTTTAATCTTATGGACCACAGGACAGGGGAGGTAATCTCCACCTTGATTACCTCCAACAGAAGGAGGCTTTGATTAACCAACTCTCACACACACACACACAGACACACGTGCACATGCACATATCAGAATGCCTGGCCATAAAAGCTCTCATTGAGAGGAAAAAGAAACTTTTACCTTTATATAACATGTTTTTTCCAAAGAGTTTAGATTAATAAGCAATGGACAGGTTAGAAACTTACCTGTAGGAGCCTGTTGCCACACGAATGCCATCAATCAATGTGAACTTTTCATGAACCTTCCCAACAATTTTCGTTCCTGACCTTGCATAGTAGATATTTCCTGTAATAGTCCGAACTGTCATCAGCTGTTGGTGGGGCAGTGGGAGAAAAAGAAACGAACAATTCAGCAACGCCCATTTGTTGAGCAAATGATTAAGACAAGAGGGCTTAGTTTATACTCCCCGACAAATTTATTGGCAGATGCATGGCTTAGGGTCACCATTTAATGGCATTGCACATAATATGCTACCCAGATGGTTCTCGGGACTCTGGTAATGTTACTCCTACACTCGGCCCATCTTCTCATATGTCCTTTTCCTATATTTATTTGTGAGACCCTTAGTTCATGTGTACACATGCTCTAAAAGAAGATTTACCTTTTGGGGATACTAAACAACAGAATCCAAGCAATGATTCATAGGCAAAATGTACAGGATAAAATCATCAAAGAAAATATCCTCGTAATAAATAACATTTTAGCAAAAGCTGAAGGAAACTAAGCTGATCTTTCTCCTACTCTTTTGTTTAATGGCATCACATAAGAATAACAGCCCAGCCTCACATATCCCCACCCTAAGTGGGTATGGAGAAGAGAACATGGGACAAGCCTTCTCTAACACAAGATGCTGAGGCTTAATCTGCAATGTCACATCTGCAAGTACCTAATTACCAAAACGGAACACTGGCACTACATGGGGACCATATACTACACATATATGCATAACTATCCCATCGAATGACACACGTAAATGTATACACAATGGTATGAAAAAGACTAAGACAATCTGCATTCTCTGGAGCTCTAAATGGTTAGAAATCCTACGCACTCAAATAAAATGTTTGAGATGTCTGACTCTTTCATTCATTCCACAAACCTGGAGCCCCTACAATGTGCCAAGCTCTGAGACAAAGAGATACAAGGCATGCTCCTTACCTTCAAGGACTAGAATAGGAGAGAGAAAACTAACTGAATGATTAAAAAACCATAGTAAGACACACATCGCCCAAAGCAATGAACACCTATATCCACACCAAAACCTCACCACAAAGGTTCATGGCAACTTTATTCACAATAGACAAAAACTGAAAACTATCTGAAAGTCCTTCAGTGGGTGAATGGTTAAACTGTGGCACAACCATACCATATGATAGTACCCAAAAATAGAAAGGAACAAACTATTGACACACGCTACAATTTGGGTGGATTTCAAAGGCATTGTGATGCGGGAAAAGCCAGTCTCAAAAGGTCATATACTATACAATTCCATTTATAGAATAGACTCTAAATGACAAAATTATAGAAATAGAGAACAAATTAGTGGTTGCCAGAGGTTAAAGATGGTGGCAGTGAGGCACAGAGGGGGCAGTGACGTGACTGTAAAGGTTTTGTGGTGATGGACTGGTTCTGTGTCTTGATGTACACAATGTGATGAGAAAATGGCATAGAACTACATACACAGTGTACCAGTGTCAATTTCTAGGTTTTCTGGGTTTGTTTTTTTTTTTTGAGACAGAGTCTCACTCTGTCACTCTGGCTAGAGTGCAGTGGTACCCTGATAACTCACTGCAACCTCAAATTCCTGGGCTCAAATGATCCTCCTGCTTCAGCCTCCCGAGTAGCTGGGACTACAGGCACACAACACCACGCCTGGCTAATTTTTCTATTTTTTGTAGAGACAGGATTTCGCTCCTGCTCAGGCCAGTCTTGAACCCTTGGCCTCAAGCAATCCTCCTGCCTCGGCCTCCCAGAGTGCTAGGATTACAGGTGTGAGCCACCGCACCCAGCCAAATTCCTGGTTTTGATAGTATCCTATAAGTTGCATAAGATGTAACCACTGGGGAAACTGGTACATGAATGAAACTTCCCTATACTATCTCTGCAAGTTCTGTAAATCTATCATTATTCAAAGTAAGCTAAAAACAAAAGACAAAACAAAAACTATGGCAAGATATAATACCACTTCTGTGGTATTCTTATCAAAATGCCTGAATTTAACCTCAAGGAAAGAAATTCTATAGAAAACTGGCTAGTATTCTTTAAAAGTGTTAAGACCCAGCTGGGCATGGTGGCGCACGCCTATAGTCTCTGCTACATGGGAGGCTGAGGTGAGAGGATCACTTGAGCTCAGGAGTTCAAGATCAGCTTGGGCAATATAGAAAGACCCCCATCTCTTAAAAAAAGAAAAAAAAGGCATCAAGACCCCAAAAGACAAAGAAAGATGGAGGGAAAGTTCCAGATTAAAAGAAGCTAAGGAGACTTGACAGCTAAAAGCAAGGTGTGGTTCTGGATAAGATCTTGTACCAGAAAAAGGGCATTAATGGAACAACTGGTGAAATTTATAAGGTCTACAGATTAGATAATATTATATCAAACTTATTTTCCTGATTTTGTTATTTGGACTGAGGTTTGTAAGATGTTAACATGTGGAGAACTTGGGTAAAGAGTATTTAGGAATTCCTTATATTATTTTTTAACTTCTTTATAAATCTTAAATTATTTCAAAATGAAAATTTAAAAACAAACTAGGAAATTTCATAGAGGTACAAATGGAATTGGCAGGAGGAGAGCTTCTTACAGGAGGTGACGACTCCTGAGCTGAGTCTTACAGGATCAACACAGAATAAAAAGCATAAAAAATACCAAATGGGCAGATTTAGGTGTGGTTTTATGTATCTTTCCCTTTGGCACATATCCAAATGTTGCGCACACCCTGTGACTGTGGCCAAATCACATCTGAGCACCTGCGCACGCATGTGTGACCAAGTTCCTGCAGACAGGACAACCCAACATTCTGAACAAGCTGAAGAGTCAGGGCATGTTTGAAAAAGTCAGCCCCCATACGGCGAGGGCACACACACACCCAGGCTAAAGAAGCAACCAGGGGAGATGGTGCTTCCTTATGGAAAAGGTAAGATGCTACAAAAATTGAGGAAAGCATACACAACTATTATGTAGCCATAATAATTTAAAATTTTTTAAAAATTGGGGAGGCCAGAGGCATAGACCTCCTTTAAACCTTCTTACAGAGGATCTGGACACCCATTGAGGCAGCAGCCAACACTGGGCAACTGAATTAGTAAATACCTAGATTTCTGCCTAGTAGACGAATCAGAGCCAATCTCCTGACCAAAACTGCAGTCAGAACTATTCTGATTTTTCTCCTGCTAGCACACATCCTTAATTATAGAAAGAGCGCCTTGAAATTAAACATTGACACCTTCAATTTCTTCACCTGGCTCTGTACGAGAGCAGTCATGGGCTGAATATTTGGTTAGATGATAATGCTCTTTTCTATGCCAACACGTATTTTCCTTGGGTCTACCTGACTTCATTCTTTAATTTACTGTTGGGTTACAAGCCTGTCTCATTTTATTCAGTCTCTAAGCACCAATCTTACCTCAATCATGAATTTGCTTTGTGACATCAGGGACAGGTTAGTAACTACCTAATTAAACCCAATCCTCCATTCTCTCATAGAGGAAGCAAGCAACAAGAACTCTGTGGGAGAAGTTAAATAACCAAAATTTTGCAAACCAAATTGCTTGATAATGACAAGACGGCAAATTAGAGTAACCTAAAGTACTAAAGCCCAAACTCTTTGTTCATTTTGCTGACTGCTTTATTTCTGGTACCTAAAACAGTACATGGTGCATAGTTGGTGTTCAAACAGATGATGAACAAATTAAGTTCCAAAGCTCATGGGTTAAGTTGCTTAATTTAAAGAAATGAATTCTGTAATAAACATGACCATTTTCTTGCTTCTTTCCACTAAAGAAATCTAGGTAGCTGAGTTGTGTAACCTTACATTTCAACACTTAAACTATTTCCATGATCTGGAGACGTGGACATAAAGTCTAATTTTATAACAATGAGAGATGAGCAGCAGCACGTGCTGGTCATTATGAACACGGGCTGGAGCCAGGCAGATGAAGGCGAAGGCCTGCTACCTTGTAGCTGTGGACACGTGGGCTCTCTGTGTCACCGATTCCTGATCTGAAACACAGGGATGGTGCCACTTACCTGACAGGACTGCAGCGAGGATTAAGTTACATACCATCAAGAGAATAGAGTGATACCAAGGACAGAGTAGGACATCAGTAAATGCTGGTCGCTATGATTAAAAGTGGAACCTCCTAGAGCTACTGTCAAAAGCAGCAGCTTCCAAGGTGGCTTCCAGGCCCTGGACAGGAGAGCTAGTCCAAGCTCTGTTAGGAGGCAGAACAGTACGGGGGACAGGCTGAAGTACTGAATCTTGTCATTTCTTTTTAACAGCTTAATTGAGACATAATTCACACATCATACAATTCACTATTTAAAGTGCACAATTCTATGGTTTTTAGTTTATTCACCGATATATGTAACCATCATCACCGTCAATTTTAGAACATTCTTATCACCTTAAAAAGAAAGTCTGAACTCTTTAGAAATCACCCCATCCTTCCTGCCAACCCCCTATCCCTAAGCAGTCTAGTGAGGGCTAATCCACTATATCTATAGATTTCCCAGTTCTGCACTTAAGGGAATCATATAACATGTGGCCTTTGTGCCTGACTCCCTTCACGTAGCACAAGGCTTGCAGGCTCATCATGTTGTAGCATGCTTCAGCACCTCATTCCTTTTCATGGCTGAAAAATAACCTATTGTATGAATAGACAACATATTATTTCTCCATTTATCAGTTGATGGATATTGGATTGTTTCTACCCTTTGGCTGTTAGGCATAAGCCTATTATAAACATTCATACACAAGTTTTTGTGTGAACATATGTCTTCACTTGTCTTGGGTAGATACCTAAGAGTGGAACTGCCAGGTGACAGGTATCGTTCATTTCCTGTGAGACTTCAGGCAAGTGACTTTGTTCGAAGCCTGTTCCCTCACTTGTCAACAGAGAAACCACCACCAACCGCCTTGCAGACCACGGATGCTCGGTCACATTTGTTGATTGTGGTGAAGATGGAAACACTGTACCACAAACCTTTTCCTGTTCTGGATGAACTTTCAGATCCATGCACATATCCAGAAATTGAGAGAGTAGGGCCTGGTCCAGAAGGATATACACGGCAACTCCCTGTTTCCTACATATTTCCTGCAGGTCTCTGAAGATGTCAATGTCTGTGAAGACGTCCATTACCACTGCAATCACCTGTGGGGGTTAAGGCAGAGGGAAGAGCAAGCTGTCAGCTCACAAGAACACACAGCCTTACAGCTCGTTGTCTGAACTCTGAACCCCATCCCACAATTGTCCTTCCTTCCTTCGCCTTCTGCAGTGTCAGTTTTCCCCTAGCCATGGACTCTTTCCATCTCCAAAGACACTCAGGCCCCGTATCCTACAAACCTTGACTTGGCCCAGCTAACACTCCCTACTGCTGTCCAGCCACTCTCCTCCACGCTGGCAAATTTCTCAGGGATACAGAACAATCCCGTCTTGACCTCCTATGAACCTGCTCCATTCGACTTCTGCTCCTTCACTAAACCCCCGTCTTACAGGCTTGGTTCAGACCAGCAGGCTGTCCGGGTTCTGTGGCTCACACACCATCATGTTAGGCATGTTGCTTTCCCCACCAGGCTTTAGTTTCCTGTCAATAAAACCTTAGATTCTCTCTGAGGTCCTTTCTGGGGGTAGCATTCTCCAAATCTATGATTTAATTATTGTCTGACTATGGATCACAACCTCTGACTTTTTTAGTATGATCTAGAAAGGCCCACCCCATCCACCAACTCATGGCTTAAAAGCAATCAAACTAGGCACGCAGATTCTCCCACTTTCTGTCCCCCTAACGCTGCACACGTCTCAGCGTCCTACTCTCTCCGCCAGCCAGGCCGTTCCTGCCATCTGCTATATGGGATCTAACCAAACGGCTTCCACAACACCAGCCTCTCCTCAATAAAAGGTGGTCTCTGCAGTTCTTTCGTATCCATCCACAGTGCAAGCTCACAACGAGAACAGGGGAACATTTCTTTCCTGAGGATTCTGCCCTCAAGCTCAGACCAGTCCCCTCTTCTCCCCAGCGTGGCTCCCTTCATGCTTCCCAGGTGATTTGCCACACCCAGCATCAGACTACGGCTAAGAGCCACCTCTTAGCCATGTGTCCTTGGGCAAATTACAGCTGTTTCAAGTGTGTGTTTCACTAGCTGCAAACTAGGGTGGTATGGAGAACTAAATGACTACCTTACATAAAGTGCAAGGTACGAAAGATCCCTTATATCTGCTCATTTATTCCCTCTGCCAGCCCAGTGCCGGAGATGCCCAGACAGGCCACCACAGAGAGACACCTGCCGGCTCCCAGTTTTCCTTGCTCTTTAAAGGGAGGCTGCTCTGGCCACGAAGCCTCTAATCACACCCTTTGCAGGCTTAAAACTGTGGTCCTCAGCTAACTCGTGGTGGGGGTGGTGTCAAAACATCCAGGCTTAGAAACAAGTCTCTGCAAACTGCGTCGGAGGTTGGGGGCGTGAGCTAGGGAAGCCAAGGCTCTGGAGCTCTTTCGCAGTCTGGAGCTGTAAGGCCTTCTGCTCGCTTCCCACTTCAATGGTAAATCCTGTGTCTGTCAGCATCACGTGAGCGCTTCTTCGGAATGTTAAGATTTTCACTTACAGGTCTCACCCTTCCACTGGAGCAGAGGCTCTTGAATGGGACCAATTCATCTCTGTGGTCCCAGAGGACGCAGGACCTGACAGTCATTATCCCTTAAGGATTTGGGGATTAAAGAAGAAATGCAAAGGCAAAATGGCAATTTTGCTGTCTTTCTCCAGCACTCCAGGCCCAGGGTCTCATCTAACAGGACGAGGGACTCTGAAACGCCATTCTGGGCAGTCACTGCCGTGAGGAGTCAGAGAGACCAGCTATCCCTCTGCCTGCCTTCCCATCCCCTCCTCGGTCCTGATGATGCCCCAGCTGTGAGCTGCTCCTGGTAAGGGCACGCTAAAACCCATTGGACAGAGGGATTTTGAAAGAAGTGTTCTTTCTGAACTGGTGGCATCTTCAGAAACTTATATTCCCCAGTGGCTTTTATAATGTCCTATTTTGAGAGTTGGATCTATTCCGTTCATTCAGGTTACATAACATAGTGCTTAAAAGGCAGAAAGGCCTGGGTATAGAACCCTACTCTGCCACTTAGTAGCTGTGTGACCCTGGGCAAGTTGCTTAATCTTTCTGAGCCAGTTTCCTCCTCTGGAAGATATGCACGACAGCACTAGGTCACAGGGCTGTTGTGAGGATTAAGTGAGACAAAGCATGAAAGGGGCTTGGCCCAGGGCAAGGCATGAAACAGGCGCTCAGCTATGCAGCCAGCACCCCTTCGCAGTCTACTATGGGCTGCACACTGTACTAGGCGATGAAGAATTTTTCACAGACCTGATTCACCCTCAAGGAGAGGACACAGGACATAGGGAAGCAAAATTACACCCTCCGTACGAGGCAATTAAATCAGGGGTACACTCTGGGGGAGGGCAGTAAATCATTTCCCTTGCAGCAATGCACGTGCTCTGGCAGGAGGCCACGTGACGACAGAGGAAGGGGTAGGGAAGGACGGGGCAGGTACCCGTTTGGCTGGAACGTACAGTATGCATGAAAGGGAGCCCCAGGACGTGACTGGGAAAGGTGGATGAATGAGCAAGATCACAGGACACCTTGAATGCCAATCAAGGAATCAGTATTAAACTTCCCTCCCCACATTGCCTGGGTAAGAGTAACGAGTTCCAAGTGATAATCCAACAGGACAGAAGAAAAGCATGCTGGAAGCGGTTGGGGTAGGTCTGAGATCTGGCCCTAGCTCCTCCAGCACAGGCCCTGCAGCACAGCGGTGCTTGGTTGTTCCTCAGGTTAACCAACGTCAGCAGGAAGACTAGAGACAGAAGAAAAATCAGACATGCAGGTTTCGATGACAGGCCCGACAAGAAGGCATGAGGGCTGCAGAGGAGAGAAAGAGGCCGTGGGAGAGCCCAGCGGTGGACTACATGGGCTGGGGGCATAAAGGACAGGAGAGGGTGGCTCAGGTCCACAGAAAAAGAAACAAGCTTCAGAGAGAGGCTTCGAAACTGATTTCAAGGTGGTGGTAAAACCTTCACGAGGAGGATCTGAATACGCAGGTGTAAGAATGAGTAGAGCTCACAAGCAAAGCTAGAGAGGAAAACACAGACACCTTCCTGCCTCTCCAACTCCCCACTCTTCTTTCAGATATTCGGTGTGAGCCTGATTGAGCCAGGCACATCTTGGGCACTGAGGGCCAATCCCTGTCCCTGAGAACCCAGTCTAATAATGAGCAGGAGACGAGCCAGGGATAGCACAGTGTGACAGGCCAACTCGCACACCCCCAGGTGCTACTGGAGCAGAGACCAGAGAAGCCCTGCCCAGCTGGCCGGGTTACAGAGCTGCTGGGGACAGGGACCTGGGCCCAGAGCACAAGGCACCTGCCAAACTGAATTTTGATTCACCGCTTAACAAAACAATTATACAACACCACCTTTGTTATATGGTGAGTCAATACTTCATTTGCTATTCCTGTCCCTGTTTGGTTTTAAAGCCTCGACCTTTCCTGTGTGTTGGATTTGAACACTGGTCCCTCACACCCTCACGGTGTTCAGAGGGTTGATGGAGGCTTTTTCTTCCCCTGACACCCCCGATACCCAACATCCCCGCCTTCCTTACTAAAGCGGGATTCTCAAAAGCTTTTGTCTTTTGGGCCAGCCACGGTGGCTCATGCCTGTAATCCTAGCACTCTGGGAGGCTGAGGTAGGAGGATCGCTTGAGGTCAGGAGCTTGAGACCAGCCTGAGCGAGAGCAAGACCCCATCTCTAATAAAAATAGAAATATTAGCCTGGCCTGTAGTCCCAGCTGCTCGGGAGGCTGAGGCAGGAGGATCGCTTGAGCCCAGGAGTTTGAGATTGCAGTGAGCTATGATGATGCCACTGCACTCTAGCCAGCGACAGAGCTCAGCTGTCACAAAAAAAAAAAAAAAATTCTTTGTCTTTTAAGGAGGAACAGTCATACTGGTGGGAGCAATCAGCCTTCCTTCCTTCAAAACCTCATTCCACTCCCCTATTTCTCCCCCTCCAGCCCTCGTGGGCCCAAGCCCTGCACAGCTGAACTAGACCCAGTGCTGGACTGGACAGTCTCTTCACAGAGCTGAGCAACTTGCTGGACTCATCCACAAGCCAGCCAGACCCTGCTCTCCAAGGCAGGACACACCTCCTAGGTGTCATGCTGCAAACTGCCGGGCCCAGAAGAACACCTGGACTTGAAAGATGGTATAGAAATCGGTCACTGTTCCCACTCCCTGAGGCAAGATGTGGGATGGACAAGAGTAAGACACGTCTGGAAGGCGGAAAGCCCATGCCCATCAAGTGCCCATGGTCATGGTGGGCACTGCCCTCTCCTAGCCTGTGCTGCCCAGAGCCCACCCATTCTCTCAGAGCTGGAAAGCTGTGCCTGTGGTGACTTTGGGGAGTCCCTGCTAGGGTCAACACCCATCTGCAACTCAGTGCAAATCAGTCACAGCATGAGACTACGGAGGAAGCACCTAGCTGGTCAGAAGCCTGCTAGCTGGCCCACTGCCCACTGTCCCTGCACTTGTCTAGCCTCATCTGGAGCGGCCACACCTGTGTCAAGTCCCACGTCATCATCTTGGGGGACGAATCACAAGCCTACCCCTCTCAGTCCAACTGTTCCCTGCTGATTTATACCAAGGGACTCAGGGACCCATAAAGTTGAAGAGCAGAGATCACTGTGGTATTCTCGGTCTTTGGGAAGGTGACAGACCCTGTTTACATTGCTTGTCACGTAGAACTGGAATCTCTTCCACTTGCCTCCTTGCACAAAAGCTCTAAAGAGATATCTAGAGATTTTAAACCCCTTTAACTGTTATCCCCAATTTACAGATGAAAAAACTAAAGCCTGGAGAGGTTAGGTAACTTGTTCAAAGTGGCACACTTAAGCAAATGCAGGGGCTGGAATTTCAGCCCAGGTCTGTGTGACCCTAGAGCCATCTATAAGAAAAGTACTAGACTAAATATTATTCCAAACTAGTATAATGTGATTGGGAGCTTCGAACAGATCGTAAGAGGATCAGCAGAGAATCTCATAAAGTACACAGGCTCAAGCCCACCAGGGAGGCTGATCAATACCACCTATCTTGTACTTTTTGCTGGTTCAGTCAATGAGAGATGCTTGGCAGTTCCTGGCATCTAGAAGCTCTCAAATGGCAGCTACTCATATTCTTAGTCCCAATTCTGCCACAATCCCTGGGCAAGCCATTCCACCCAAGCCTCAGTGTCCTCAAACAAGGCCCCTTTGGGAAGTCCATGATTCATGCACTCAGTGGGCGGGTCTGAGCCCTGACCAGGCATCGGTGCAGCCCATGGGGCCTCTCGGGGCCAGTCATTCCAGTTCTCATTCCAGCTCTTTCTCGGCACGAAGCAGGAAGTTTGTGCCAATTGCCCCTTCTCACTGCACCTCAGTTTCCCTCCCTTCTCACCCAGAGTCACAAAGCAAGGTCAGGTGCGCAAGGTGCCTGGAATTCCACCAAAGGCCTGTGCAGCGGTAGGCAACAGCCTGGCTGCTGAGCTCCCCGTGCTGACCACACGGCACCCATTGAGCCCTTCGGTTCCTCTCCTTACAGTCCCGGAGACCCTCTTGCCAAAAAAAGCAAATGATACATTTTCTCCCCATTCATTACATGTTTTAATAGAACAGAAATGATCTCCTTGGGATCTCTTTAAAAACTGTTATTTTTTTGTACGAAAATGTCTTTATTTGGCCTCGTATTTGTCTTAAGTTGTTAGTAGTTTACAATGTAAACGTTATGCTATTTCTCGAATGTGGTCCCTTTCTTTTGTATTAATAGTGTTGGTTTTCCTCAATGTTTGTTGATGCTTGAAATGTAAAAATCTTTAAATAACTGTCTTGATGTCATCTTCAGGGTTTAAAAACAAAAAAGAACGTAAATTTCTACAGCAAAACCCAAATTTGTTTGCGCACCCCGTTTCCCCTAGGTCTCACGTGCTGTTACTATCAAATTAACAATTGACATCAGATGAAAGTACTGGCGGACTCTCTGCCTGCAATACCTCTCCAGGAAGGCAGGGGCGGCAGAGGCCAACGTTCCACCGGCCTGCAGAGGGACTGGCCGCAAAGCTGCACTTCCACCGTGCTCCTGCAGCATGAAGTACACCGGGGGACGGGCTCGTCCAAAGGGAGGGAAAAGCATCAAGAAGTTTGGGGGGCAGGGAGGGCTTATCATTTTGAGTTATTTTTATGTCATAATTACATAAAACATTTGCCTGGTTCTAAAACCAATCTACAAAACAAGGTATATTCAGAGATATCTACCTTCCATCCTTGTCCCTCCCTCCCCATTAAGATAATACTTTCAATTAGTTTGTGGTTTACTCTTCCATTTTTTAAATATAAACAAGTATACTAGGCATATGTGTTATGCATACGCATACGTATATATGTTCATATCTCCCCTGTAGGTAAGAGGTAGCATACTACACACACTGTTCTAGACTAGTACGGCCCAAAAGAACCTTCTAAGATGATAGAGGAACTGAATGTTTAATTTATTTCATTTTAATTCATATAAATTTAAATAGCCTCATGTGGCCAACAGCTACTGCATTGGTCAGTGCAGTTCTAGACACTTCACATCAGAATACTGAGCTAGTCCGCATTCCTTCTTGGAGCTGCCGGGTACCCCAATGCAGAGATGGATCAGTTTATTGGCCAGTCCTCTACTGATGGACATTTGAGCCCTCTCCAGTCTTGCTATTACTTGCTATTATTATTAGTGCTACAACAAATAGCCCATTGCATACGTCTATTCGTATTTTTGCCAGCGTATCTTTGGGATGGATAGATAGAAGTAGAATTGGTAGGTCAATGGGTAAATACAACTGAAATTTTGCTGCATATTGCCAGAGTCCCCTCCAGAGGTTATATCATTTGCATCGAGATTTTTTCTAAAGCCAATTACCCAGTACATTTTTGGTTTTTGCTTTTTTTTCCCCCTAAGAGAACATATCTTCTATCTATAGAGGAGTCAGAGAATAATCATCTGATGGATGCTAAGCGAGAAGAATAAAGAAATGGCAGACAGAAAGCAGAATGGTGGTTGCCAGCGGCTGGGAGGAGGGGGGGAATGGGGAACCAGTGTTTAATGGGCACAGAGTTTCACTTTGAAAAGGTGACAAAGTTCAGGAGCTGGCTGGTGGTGACAGCTACACAACAGTGTGAATGTACTTAATGCCACTGAACTGTACACTTAAAAATGGTTAATGATGAAGTTTGTTATATATATTTTACCACAATTTAAAAAAAGAAATGACTGAAAATTCTAAAATTCTTAACCTGACATACAAAATCAAAAGGAAGGAATAAACAGTAGCCCACTTCAGTCTGGTGGGTTGCATCCTATTGTGATGCACTAGTGAGAACTTCACAATGTTCACAACTGGGGGGAGGAAGGATTTTGCCCCCAAAGGGCATTTGGCACTGTCTGGAGACATCTGTTTTATTGTGGTAAAATACATAATACATAACATAAATTTGCCATCTTAATAATTTTTAAGTGTAGAATTCAGAGGCATTAATTACATTCACAATATTGTACAACCATCACTACTGTTTCCAAACCTCTTTCATCACCCCAAACAGAAACTATGTGACCATTAAGCAATAACTCCCCATTCCCACCTCTGGAGACGTTTTTCAATGTCATGACTACTTGTGGTGGTTGGGGAGATGTTACTGGCATCTAGTGAATGGGGGCCATGGATGCTGCTAAACATCCTACAACGCACAGGACAGCCCCCCAGGACAAAGAATTACCCAGCCCCAGTGGCAACAGTGGTGAGGTTGAGAACCCCTGCTTTGGGTTAATACCAGCATCGGCAAGAGGAACTGATCACACTGCACAGGTTCTACTGTAATGCTGAGGAGAGTTGAGCAAGAATGGGAGAGCCATATACACACCGAGGGCCTCCGACAGGTTCCACAGCTGCTACTCCTCTGGCAGGACTCTCCAGCAATGAAACGATCGCCACTACTAATGCCTGGGTTATCGAGAGGATGCCCAAGGGTGAGGTCATAGCAACAGTGGCCTTTGGGGAACACAAGAGCATAGGGAATAGGCAGCTGGTAAGAGCGATGGCTCTAAGGGGTGCAGAACCTCCTGGTGGGGTGAGCTTTGTCTCTTGAACTCCCATTCACAAACCAGGACCAGCGGGACAGCCAAATCAGAAGTACATCGGCCAAAGGAGGCCACGTAGCACCTGCAGGCGGTGGTCACAGCCCAGCCAGACACTGATTGACATGGCAACAGAGGCAAGGAGCTGAACGAGTCATCGACTGATAGAGTAGCGTAGGGGTGGATCTACAGCAAGTGTGTAAGGAAAAAATCCTGTACAGTCCAAAATTATCTGAAAAAGCCCTTAGGAAGCAAGCACATGGGCTCTCCAAAGGTCCAAAGCAGTATTTCCTCCGGCTTCGGCGAAGCTCAGCTGAGCAGCAGGAAGCAGTCAGCCTGTGTTCAAGCCACGCTATACATAAATTATGCGTCCTTAAACGTTGCACCTCACTCAGAGTGGCAGAAAGTCCACACTTTGAAAGGCGTACAGAAGCGGAGCCAACAGAAGGGCTGGCAGATTCACAACCCCCAGCCACCCCCGCCCAGGGACAAACACTTGCCGACTGGAAAGGCGGACATAGAATCACCCCACTATATAAACTATTTCATTTTCTTTCTTCCTACCACTCCCCTCCTCTTCTCTGCCCCCCCCCCATTTTCCCCCTCAAACGCGTAGCTGAACGAGCAAAGGTGCAGATAATAGGCCTCTACAGTATTTACTGAGCACCTATTATGTGTCAGACACCCCGGGTGATTCTGTGTGGTCAGAGAGCTGCTGGATAACACCTACCCCAGAACCATCCATGCAGGCTACAAAGCCAGGATTAGGCCTGCCATTTACCAAGTGACCCTGGCCCCCTGTGCCCGTACCCTGGTCACCGAGCCTCGTATCCTGGCTCCTTCCAGAGACACTCCTAAAGATTCAGGTTCATCTCAGACCTCCTCGGCGAGGGCAAATAAAGCTACACAGGGCACATGCACCTGGGTCTGACCCTGCTCCCCTGCAGACTGGACCAACCTCTGGGTCATTATGTGGGACCTTTCATGTGGAATTCAAAGTTCCTTCATTCACCCACCAAAGGAGTCCTATGTACTTACTCTGCTCCAAGTATCAGAAATATCTATCTGGCCCTATCTTTCCTGGGGGGTGGGGATGCTAATTTACAAAATGTAAACCCCAGGAACCTATATTCTCTGGCATCATAAACAACCTTCCCAGTTTGATGGGCTGAGAGGGTCTCCGCCAGCTTGACACCTCCTCCTCTAAAAAGTGACCACCCCTGTCTTCTTCCTGAAAGGGACAGATCTAGTACCATCATAATCGTTTTCCTGCTTATTGAATATGCAACATAGAAATTAAGAGTCCAAATCATAAACTGTTAAAAACCTTCAGCCTGTTGAAACTACCAAAGTTCCAACTGTTCCTCATGGCAGGGAGGCTGTGTGCAGTGGGATTGAGAGCGGGGGGCTCCAGAGCTAGAGCTGGCTAGACTTGGGCTTGGACCCAGCTCTGTCCCATACTAACTGTATGATCTTGGGCAAGTTACTTAACTTCTCTGTGCCTTGTCTCTTCTTAACTGTGGCCTCCAGGGTTGGGAGGGTTAAAAGAGATAATTCAGGTAAAGGGCTTAGCACAGAAACGGATCCAGTGGAAGTGCTCGATCATATCATCATCAAGGACCTTTGCCATCAGAACACAGCTTCTCATCTCAACCTGAAAACAACCTGAGACCTGCACCTTCCAGGTCCTCGCTGTCACAGGTACTGGATTTTAAAGGATGTGGCCAGAGTGACACAGCCACTTCTGTGTACACAATTTAGAGTGGCAGCACTTGGACAGCCACCGGACCTGCTCTGTTACCTCTCCCACCCATATGCATGCCTCTGTCCACCCGACCACAGGCTCCTGACCCTGCACATGGCAGAGCATGGTGGCTACCGGTGGTTCAGAGACTCTGTGCCTCGATTTCAGTCCTGACTCCTTCATTCCCTAGCTAACGACCTCAGGGAAACGATTTCTCTATGCCTCAGTTCTACCACCTATAAAACCGGCATGATATCTGCACCTACCTCCAGATTACTTAGAACAGTGCCTGGCAGGTAGAAAGTATCACTTTTTTTTTT
Organism: Indri indri; assembly: GCA_004363605.1. NCBI lineage: Eukaryota > Metazoa > Chordata > Mammalia > Primates > Indriidae > Indri > Indri indri. Next base: position 38,380 of record RJWJ010009247.1, read on the forward strand.
TCTTTTGGTAAGAGACAGAGTCTTACTATGTTGCCCAGGCTAAGTGCAGTGGCTCTTCACATCATGGCACACTGAAGCCTTGAACGCCCAAGTTCAAGCAATCCTCCTGCCACAGCCTCCCTCCAGAGTAGATGGACTACAGGCATGCACCACAGTACCTGGCTTTTTGGTGTTGTTTTTAAACAAAAGAGATGATCTCCAGGACCTCAAATTCAGCATTGTCTCAAGCCCAACTCATCTCAGCATCCCTTCCCCTCAGCCTCATTCTCCTTCCTGTGTTCCAGTTTGGTGGCATCACTGCCCACACAAACTAAAAAAAAAATCGCAATCCTCCGCTCTTCCTATACCTTCCTCTCCTAGCCTTGCCTGCTTTCCTGCCCCTCCCTGTCATTCCAGTCCATCCAATCACTGAGTCCTGTTGACTCTACCTAAAATTCTTTCTCTGCCAGCACTGCCTTAGTGCAGACCCTCTTCTCATAGATCCCTACGGCCTCCCCCTTGCACCATTCCTGACATGTCTCACCCCCTCTCGAACCCATCCTCCTTCACGCTCCCACCAGAATTACTGCTCATGAACACCAATCTGACCACGCTCCTCTCCTCCTCCTCCAGTGGCTCCCCATTGCTCCTTCGGTAGTGTGCAAAGCGCTCAACAGCTTGGCTTCGGTCTTCCCCTCCAGCCTCCTCTCCTACCGCTAACCCTCATGCACTCTCTGCTCCAGCAGTGGAAAATATGGCTACCCCCAAATATGCCAGGTCCTTTCACAACCCTGGGCCGGTCCTAATCCACTGGGCTGGCAAGCCCCACCTAGCTCCGAGGTCACTGCCACTCATGAGACTTTCTTCAGCAACCTCCTCAATGCTTCCCACCAGCAGACTGTCCACTCCCAAGTGCAGGCAAGGATCATGCCTTCCCCGGTGGCCCCAGCTCCTGGTAGTATCTGATACATAGTAGGCACTGAATAAATAAGTAATTCAGCAGATGGCAGATACACTGAAAACACTCACTGGATTTAAAGGTGATGCACCACCTTTCTCAGTTAAAATTGCCCAGGTTCCAAATACAGAATCTCAGAGGGAAGAGTAGGTAGCTAGACTAGGGGAAAGAAGAGGGCAGGAGGTTCTGTCCAGAAATGTCACTAATACAAAATGTGCACAGGATGGGGGACAGTGCGAGCTTACAGACAGTTTCCCTCTGGCCTCTAGACCCTTCACTGTCATTAAAGTCGGGCTGAACAAACGGCTAGTGCAATCCATATCTCTCTTGTTCATGGAGACCTAATCCGTACTTTTCTCAAGTTCCAAGTGCTCAAGTCCTCCTGAAGGTGAGCTTTGGGATGCACAACCACCCCACAGTTCTGTCTTTTCTACCTTTTTACTCTCACTGAACCCACAAGTAAAATGTCTGCTGCATCAAACGGACCCTCAGCCCACCCAAAGCGCCACAGGGCTGACCCCAGCCTAGCTGCACCCCATACCCACTTCCCCAAAAGCAATGCATTAGGTCCCTGTATCCACTACCACTGCAACCCCCAGGTCCGGTGAAGCACAACCAACATCAGGAACACTGGTGAGAGCTGGGGCTTATTCCTGGACTTGGATATTTCAACCAGACTTAATGCACAGATATCTTCACACAGGCAGACACACTCAGGTCCCAGCCCTACCAAGTCTTACCACGACCTGGGGCTTTACCTGCCATGTCCCTGGCACAGGCAGACACCCCGGACGCCAGGCACTGCCAGTCAGGAAGTAAGCTGACTATGGCTCTGGAGTCTGGACTAAGGTGCCTGCCACCACACCCTACCTACCACACCGAACTGTGTGCAGTATTCTTCCTACCTGATACCCAGAACCCTGCTTCAGCTTCATCCTGGCTGGCAGGCAGACAAGACCTCCCACTGCACCCCAATACCATGCCACGCCAAGAGACAGACAATAGGACCAAAATCCACTATGAACAGACAGGTGGATCTAATGCAGCCATATCTGCATTTCAGGAGGCCACCACAAACTGGAGCAGACCCAGACTATGGAAAATGAACCCCTGCTCCACTCATTCACAGGAGCAACTTCCCCATCTGGTCTCACGGGGAGAGATGGGCAGGGCTCTTACTTTGCCACTCTTGTATTTATCTGCTATCTACAACATAAAATGCATGAAGTAATTAGCAGTGATAATTGATTCCTAATACCCCACAGTTGTCTCCGGAGATCATCTTTCAGCAACTTTTCCCTAGGTAATGTGCTTCTTTGGTAACGCATCTCCTAAGAAGCTCCTGAAAGTGGGATCTGCTGTTGGCTGACAGCCAGGAAGATTGGCAATCTGGTTCGATTTTAACTGAAATTTGGAACTGGGAATTTTCCTGGTCCCTCCCCCAGGGATATATATATAAGTGTTAGGAGTTGGAACCCTGGCACAATTCTCATCCTTGGGGATCGAGGCCCCTCCCACTATCCCCCTCCCGCCGCCGCGAAGAGCGGCCAGGGGGATCCCAGGTCCGAGGAGAGACATGCAGATGGGGTGAATCGGGGACCCCGGAACCACCTGGCCAGCACTCCCAGCAGGCCTCAGTTTCCCATTCTTGAAGAGAGTGTCCGTCCACCGGGGGCCGGGCGGGGCCGCTCACCTCTCGCGCCGAGCGGAGCTGCTGGCGCAGCGCGTCCTTGCAGCCGTAGGGGCCGCCGACGCCCGCGCCGCGAGGCTGGAAGTGCGCCTCAACGCGCGTGGCGCCGCGGTAGGCACCCTGGTAGAAGGCCGGCCAGCCGAGCTCCAGCAGCGGCGGCTCCAGGTCCGACTGCTCTGGAAAGTAGGTGCCCGATGAGCAGTCGTGCGACGAGCCGAAGGAGTCCTCGGCTGCCACCGCCGCGCCCTCCCCGCCGGGCCGCTCGGCCGCGCTCAGGATGGCGCGCACCTCGTCGGGGTTCAGGAAGCGGCCCAGGTGCTCGCGTCGCAGGAAGGCCGCGAAGGCGTCGGGGCCGCCGGCCAGCAGCTCCTCCAGCGCCAGGCGCCGCGCCTCGCTGAACAGCTCGGCCGGGTTGGGCGGCCCGCACGGCGACAGGCATGCGGCGGGCAGCTCGTCCAGGGCCTCGGGCCGCAGAGCCATGACGGCGCTCGGACGGGTCGGCTCTCAGGAGCGAGGCGCGTGCAGACCCAATTTATAGGCATCTTTGAATCAAACCAGCCCGCGCCATTGGCCGCGCCGCCCCGCCCCGGCCCTCCCATTGGCTGCCTCCCTCCTAACGCCAGGGAAGGGCGGGGCGCACGCCGCCACGGCCCCGCCCCTTCTGCGCTATTGGCTGTCCCGCGGCACAGCCAAGCCCTTGCTCTTGCTGCGGAGGTTGCCCAGCGGAATTTAAACCTGGGCGGCGGTGGGGGAGGCGGAGCGGGACTGAGGCCTGAGAGCCCGTCCCGGCCGTCCCCTCGCGCCCCCTGCCGGCCACCCCGCAGCGAGGCCCTACACGGCCAGGGCAGTCGGGCCAAGGCAGGGAGCAAAGGCTGGCGCCCGCTCCCACCCTAACAGCGCTGCTCTTGGGCTCTCAGACCCTGCGTGTGGCCACCCGTGTCACCTCTGTCCCCTGCATTTAACCATTCATTTGTTCGTTTAACAAATACCGGTCCATCATGATAGCTATTCCTTTGATTATACTCAGGTAGCCTTCTTCTCTCACTTCATCGTTTTCTGCCTGGTAGAACCCCAACCCTGGTTGGACTCTACTTTTCAACTGCACGGGGGCAGCCATACAAGGCTGGGGGCAAAAAAAAGCAACCACACTTGCTGACTGGTCGTGCTTCAAATTCATGATCTCGAGCGGGCCTTTAGGATTGCCTGCTAGCTTGCAATTCCTTTACTCACTCTACCTTTTCCTCTCGCCTTACTCTGAGAGCTTGCTTCCTTTTCCTCGGAGAAAATAGAAGCAGTCAGAAGAGAACCTCACACGCTCACACCATGTCTACTCTCTGTCTGCATCTGAACCTTCTGCACCAGAGACAAACTGCCTGAGCCCATCCAACTCCAACCCTTCTGCCTGGGCACTAGCTTGCAGCTCCTCTGCCGCTGACCTGCATCTCTCCAGCGATTCTCTCCTGTCTCCTGGAACTTCGATTTCCCTCTTTACTCATTCATTTCTATCAGCATACAAGCACACTGAAATATTTTTCATCTTTAAACAACCCTCTGGACCCTACACTCCTCTAGAGCTACCGCTCCATATCTCTGCTCACTTTTGCAGCGTAAATGAGTTGTCTATACTCGGCGTCTCCAGTTTTTCTCCAGTTCTCTCTGAGCCCTCTCCAGTCAGGCTGACGCCCTGCCGGTTCCTCTTCCAAAACCTCTTGTTGGGGTCACCGTGAGTTCCACAGTGCTAAATCCAACAGTCAATATTCAGGCCTCATCTTTGTGTAAAGGAGAGAGCATATGTACAACTGTAAAGTGCTTCATAAATGTAAGAGGTTACCATTATTATTTAGCAGCCAATAGACTTTTAAAATGGATGAATGCCGGCCACCATTAGGACACTTCTCCCTGTCTTTCCATCCCCTCAGCATCCTCAGGCTGTTTGTGAAGTTTTTCAAGCCCAGGTATGGGGCCTTCCGTGTGTCCCTGGTCTGGCATCCAGAGTCCAGCAGGCTACAAGAAAGCGCCCTTTCCGTACTCTTTCAAGATACCAAAAAAATTCTGCATGTGACAAGGACGAGGACTGTGGTCTGGGGCTGTGCAACCACATGGCTGTTCTATGCCTCTATTGCTTGAGGCAAAACAGGAGAATAGCCAGCGCCCTGCCTGTGTTGTTGTAACAAGGCGAAGTACTACACAGTATTATACTTCCCCACTGTAAGCTACATGAAGGGGAGAACGAGGCGGGCAGAGGAAGGGGACAGGACAAGCCAGTGCTCTCCAAGAATGGAACAGAGGAGAGGGGCAGCCTTGTTACACATAAATGTCATCAGGAAAACCTTTGAAAATGTAGGGAATTAATATGTGCTATTACGGGGCCTCATGTTAATTTCAAAGGGACTATTTGACAGAAGGAAGGTCATTCCCAACCACCCACCAATTTTTTACCATCTCCCAGTCTGGAAAGACACCTCCTCTATGTCTGAGCCCCCAGACCTCCCTCTACTTCCGGGGCCTCCCGGGAGAGCCCTCTGTGGTGCGGGTAGGGGCCGGGAGCCCTCGCCCACCCTCAGTCCCAGGCACCCCCCCCCTTCATGAATTCAAGTTGGCACCATTCAAGTGAGCTCGCGGCAATAACCAGGCACACTAGCAGGTGTTATTAAAAGGAATTTAATAATCTCAATTAAAAACTCTTAACAGCGAATTCCATCACAGGCCTTGGCAGCTGGGAGCAACTCCAGGGACATGTGCCCCTCTGGGATGTGGCTGAGCCACGGTCTTGGCCACAAGGAGAGGAGGTACCTGGAAGTTACTTCAATACAATATCAAAGATCCGCAAAGATTCTTTTTTTTTAAAAAAAAAGTTTTAAATATATTAGACTCTCTTGATTGCCATTTTTACACAAAGCTGCTGATACAGTATACAGAGTTTTTTAACTTTTTTTTCACATAAAATACATTTTTCTTAAGTGTTCTCTGTACATCAGTGGCTTCTGGTCTGGTGAATTATTGCGGAAGGCTGGGGGTCTGCAGATTTTCCTGGATGCGCAGAGCCAGGCCCCGCACGGTGGCACTTGCAATGCCCACGGGGAAGCAGGCCCTCTGGCCAGTAAGAGATTCCTGTGGGGGAGAGGTCTATAGCTTCTGGCAAAGGGGGTCGCTTCTGCAGAGTCATCCACTGACCATGTGACCCTTTGCTCTTATGTGCCCTGGGGGAGGGGAGCCTATCCCCAGGGTACAATAGCAAGACTTAATTACAGTCCTTCTGGGCATCTTGTAAGGAGCACCCTTCTGGAAAGTACCCCAATATCCTGCTCTAGGGGAGAGAGCAGGTGGGAGAGAGAGCTCAGGATTGAAAGGTATCTAACACCAATAACCCAAATCGTCTCATGTTATTACGAAGCCAGCACACTGTGGTGGGGCAGGTAAGGGGACACACCCTTGTTAACTCTTCTAAGTCCCTTGAAACTGACCAGTGTGGAGTAGTTTTACTGATGCTGCATATTTATGATGGCGAATAGTATCCTGAAGTCTTCAGTAGCCCTGGGCCTACGGTTCATTCAGCTTCCCTGAGCCTCTGGTCAGAAACTCACAATCTTTTGACAGCCACCAATTTTCAATTGTTTGGGACATCAGGTCTGAGCAAGGGCCAGCGCTCCCAGTGAGCTGCGCGTACCTGCTTTGGAAGTGGCCTCTTTTAGTCTATGAAGAGCTGCCACATGACCTGCAGGGGCCAGGCATCTGGTTCACTTCGCCAGGCTGCCTCCAACTCCTTGATCCGCCCCTGCCACGGAGAGAGGCAGAGGAAAGGCCTCAATGTTGACAGAAGCTCCTTTTCCTCCCATTATCCACTACCGGGATGAGGTTGGGGGAGGGAGTCTATGTAATAAACGAGCAAAAGTGAGCAAGAAACAATGACTGTAAGAACCTGAGATGCATTTGGCAACAAACTGCAGACGCACTCTTCAAGACACTGACCTCAAACTGCTATTATGCAGTCCCCCAAAGATGCTGGCTGAAGGTAGCTATCCTGGAAAGTTCCAGAAGGACTTGGGATGGTGTCTGCCTGGAGCCCGAGATCTGGCATCTGCACCGAGTGGCAAATGTTATCCAGAGCGGGCCATGACAACTGTTCCCAGATAAGGGGATTCAGAACCAAGCTTCTAGGAACTGAAGAGCACAGGGCTGCTAGCCTGGGCTGCGGGTCCTCTGCCTCAGGTAACCTGAGCGGGGCTGCTCATGCCACAGTCCCCCAGGGATGAAAACCATAAAGAACAGTCCTCCTCACTCTGTCTTGCTCCTCTTTCACTCGCAGAACCTAACACAGAGCCAGGGATGTCTTGTGTACTCAATCAATGACATGAGTGAATAAATGAATGACCCCGGCTCATTCATTGGAGGTTGGTCCCCGACTTGCCCCTCAATACCCAGGAGACCCACAGGAAATGCTCCCCAGGGACTCAAAGCCCTGACAGGGAATGGTTTATCCCTGGCTGAAAACATGAGCTAAAGTCGGCTCCTGTCAAGGAAGCAGCTGGGATTCCTGGTCTTCTGGGTGGGGAGGAATGGCCCAGGGGCAGGAGGCAAGGAGGAAGGAGGGAATGGCCTCTAGGGCTCAGGGTGGGCAATAAATGCCTTCAGTGTTTGGTGCCTGAGCAAAAAGATGGGAAAACCTGCCTCTCCCGAGCAGCATGTGGCTTCCCTTGGCACTCCCTACCTGGTAGCTAAAGTCAGGTCACGAGGGACTTCAGTGTCAGTCTGGGTTGATCCTGTCTTCAGCCAAAGGTATGTGTGTTTTACGTCACATAGGCTGAGATGCTGGAAAGCCCACCCCGGACCCCAGGGACATGGGATGGATTGTACACACCTGTCTTCAGTCTCCCGAGCTGCCTGTCTACACTACCTCTGTCCCGGTGTTGGGGTCGGGGTGGCCTGGTGCTGAGACTCCCTCTGCATCCAGCGGCCACCAGGGGCGCAGTCACTCCCACAAGTCCCGGGCTCTCTGGCCCAACTGCCCTGCTCCTGGGAGAGCATGAGCCAGGCCCCTTGAGGTCCAGTTCCTTCTCCAGCTTACAGGGGCCAGGGGGGCCACAGCAGGGGGCCGAGACTGCAAACAACAGACCGCCTTACTAGGGTTGTGGCACAAGGGGGGCTCCCCAGCCCCAGCCCCCTAGCCCAGGGGCCCATCAGGGAGAATTTCTCAGACTCAGAAAGAAGCAGGTTAAAGAGAATGCAGATCTGTTCCCCAAATTAGAAGCTGGACCTGGGGGGCCCCTTCAGCGCTCTAAGGAGGTAGTTCAAGGACAAAGAAAAGGCGCACAGAGCAGGGAGCAAACCTGCAGCTTGTTAGTCACACCAAAAGGTGCCCAACGCATGGCAACAATTCCAAATGGGCTTAGGGAGAAGGCAGGGGTGAGGTGGAGGGCAGCTGGCCCTTCCCGGCCCCTTCCTGGGCCTCCCTCCCCAGCATCAGGAAGACTGGGGCTGTGGAACTGCAGAGCTAGGTGAGACCCCACTCCAGCCCTGCCACTGCTGCACTCAATGCAACACAGGATGTGACCACCGGCACCCTGGATCTGCAGCCCTGGAGCATCACCACTCCCGACAGGAGCAGGCCGGGAGCCCCTGGGCCAGGCGGGGACTCACAAGGGCCAACTGGCAGACTTGCCTCACCGAGCATTCCAGAAAAGGCCAAGGTGGGCCTGGGGTCCTGAGCACTGGCTCTGCACGCATGACTGATGTGGCAGGGAGGCCCAGACAGCCCTGAACTGCTCACTCTGATGGCTTAGTCTGAGCGGGGCTGGCTGAGATGGGCTGGGCTGAAACAGCCTGGATATTCACAAAGATCAGCCAGCGCTGGGCTCTGTCACTGTTAACCAGAGAGGTTTTCAGAAATTAACTCACCCCCTCCCTGGAATAGGGCTTCCAACGAAAGCTCCTCATTTAGCTTCATTTTCCCAATACTGGCCAGTAAAACCTAAGAATCCTGATACTAGCCATAAAAGAAAGTGGACTGAGTTACCTCCCACCTGGAGTTTTATAGCCTGAAAGAATTTTTTTATCAAGTGCACTTTTGTAAACACTGACCTTGCCTCATTCCTGCCTTTGATGCTTCCATCCGAAAGTAAAACATGGTTTATTCCAGGAGTGCAATAGCCTGCTTTTCCCCCTCCACCCCTGAGTGGCCACACAGCTGGCTCCTGACGTGGGCAGGAGGGTGGCTCTCAAAAAGGCTGTGGGGAGCAGGCCTGTGTCCATCTCATCTAACCCACGTCCAGGCTCCCCGTGAACACAGCGAGGGCTTCCTGCCCCTGCCACGTGCGGCTGCTGGCCCAGACCTTGGTATGACTCCGGGCTGGACAATGGGTCTCAGCCTAGCAGGCCCCCTCCCCTGCTAAAGCCACACTGGCAGTGGATGAGACTCTGAGCCTTAACCTCCATCCCTTTGGGAACACCCCGTGCCTTCTCAGCCCCACCTGCTTTCCATGAGCCCGGGTGTGTCATTCCTTCACACGCTGAGTGAGCACGTGTGTGTGCGTGTGCGTGTGCGTGTGTGTGTGTGTGTGTGTGTGTTGATAGGTGACGTGCAAGTATTCCAGAGAAGCCTTTACCAAGAACAGAACTGGGATCCCAAGCCCAGCCTCCCAAAATGGGACAGCGGAGTGAGTCAGGAGGTCACGGCGGGCCTTGTGTCAGACGTGGACGATGCAGCAGGAAGCAGAACCTGGGGAGAGGAGAAGCTGCAGGCAGCTGGGTGAGGGTTGGGGTCAGCGTTCCTCTGGAAAGCAGAGCCCACCTCTCCCGGCTGCCCTCTGACACCTCCCCAGCCAGCAGCCAGGGCTGTTGGGCTGGCGTGGATTCCAGGGACCCCTCCCGGGGGCATCTCTCTCCTCTGTTACAAGGAGACTAGGAGATCCGGCAGCAGCCGTGGACCTTCTCCTCCATCTCCTCCATGGGGGCCTTGAACTTTAAGAGCGGGGGATCTCCGCTGGTGACCGTGTAATACACCGAGGTCCCATTGCTGCTGTACGGTGAAGTTCTGCCTCCGATCAAGGGGGCCTTGCCTTCACTGCCACTCTCGCCCGTCCTGGCCATGCTGCTGCCCAGGTGGGTGCTCAGGAAGGGGTGGCTGAGCAGCTTGGCTGCAGCCCGCTGCCGCTTCAGCTCCAGAAGCGTCTGGGGGCTCTGCTCCTTGTAACCACTCCAGGGTGGGGTGGTGTCGGCCACACCGGGGTTGCCATAGGCCATGCTGTAGTCAGGCACCTCATGCACCTTCCAGATGTCCCCGTTGGACAGTGCATACTGGTAGGCGCTGACTGGAGCTCGGAGGCCATTCTCAACAGGCATGTCCAGTTCACTTCGTGGAATCTTGGTAGGAAATTCAGAGAGCAGCACGGGCTTCTCTAGCCTGGGGTTCTGAGAGTGAGAAGGACAACGTTACCAGTTGGCTAGAGGATCTGAACCTACTACCACCTGCACCTCTGCTGAGGGCATTATTGTTCGGACCTGCCCTCCATCCATTTTCCCTACCTGGGTGTTAGGGCCCCTCATGTGTTCTGGGGAATCACCAGTCTGTGTGTTTCAGTAGAGCTGACCCACCCCCAGCCTTGCACCAGGGGCTGGACCATGACCCAAAGCCTGGCCAATCAACTATCGGGATTGGTCCAGGGACAGGTTCTTAACAGAAATAGGTTCAGTGAAACTCGACCCTGGGACTTTTGCTAGAACAACTGGGAAAGAGAAATTTTGGCAAGAACTTTGAGTAGGAAGAATGATATAGTATGCCTGCAGTCCCAGCTACTTGGGAGGTTGAGGCAGAAGGACTGCTTGAGCCCAAGAGTTTGAGGCTGCTGTGAGCTATGATCACACCACTGCATTCCAGCCTGGGCAACAGAGCAAGACCCTGGACTCCACCTCAAAAAAAAAAAAAAAAGAATGATATAAACTGTAGGCTAGAGAGACACCACATCAAAGGATCCACTTACAAGTGAAGCTGACATTAAGGATGACCAAAAGAGAGAGACTGTTCTGATGATGCATTGTGAGCCCCTGGATCTAGGTGGGCCCAGACTTTTCAGTTACATGAGCCAGTAATTTCCTTTTTGGTGTAAGTCAGTTTTAGTTGAGTATTCCAGTCACTTGTAATCCTTCCTCTGTAATCCCAGCATATCTCTGCTTCAAAGGACATTCTCACCCAAGAATTCTGTATACCCAATGATCCTTGGATAACAACACCTTGAAAAGTAGCTGCTGCCGAGAAACCATGAACTAAAAAGTAGATACACTTACAATGACAAAAATGCAAACCATACCAAAAATTACCATAAACAATGTCAAAGGACACATGAAAAAACCAGAAAAATATTTTCAACATATATAACAGAAAAGGGACTCATTTTCTAAACATATAAAGAGGTCTTAAAAGTCAATTTTTAAAAGCCAAACTATCCAATGAAAAAAGTAGGCAAAGGACACTAATATGCAGCCCATAGTAATATATAGATATACAGAGCATCTAAACATCGGAAAAATAGTCAATCTCACTAATAATGACATAGAATTAAAACAACAAAATGTCATTTTTACCTATCCTACTGACAAATATTTTTAAAGTTTGCTATTGCTACGTGTTGGCAAGCGTGTGGGGAAATAGATGAGAATGTAAACTGCGACAACTTCTTTGGAGGATAGTTTTGCATTATTCATCCATCCAGAAAAAAATTTTTTTAGAGAATATATACTTTGCACCAGCAAACCCATTTCTAGGACTTTGCTTCAAAGATATACTGTCTCGTGGATGCAAAGCCTGAAAGTCGTCACTGGGCAAGTGAGAAATTGTGGCCAGTACTTCTATTAGAATGCCTGGCAGCTGGTAAAAAGCTTGAAGGAAATCCACACATGCTGGTATGAAAAGAACTCCAAGAAACATATATTTAGGTTAAAATATGGTTAAGGCAAAGAACATTAACTGCAGTAAGTTTCCATTTATGTGTGCATTTCTTCCTCTTCTCTTTTAAATGGCTCCTTCTGAACGATGCAGGCAGACTGATGCTATATCATGGGGAGACAGATTCCTTTTTATTTTGAATTTTTTTTTTTTTTTTTTTGAGACAGGGTCTGGCTTTGTTGTGCAAGCTGGAGTACAGCAGCACAATCATAGCTTACTGCAGCCGCGAACTCCTCCCGAGTACCTGGTAGTAGCGGTACATGCCCCTGTGCCTGGATAATTTTTTTTACTTTTTGTAGGGATGAGGTCTCGCTATGTTGCTCAGGCTGGTCTCAAACTCCTGTCCTCAAGTAGTCCTCCCACCTTGGCCTCCCACGGTGCTGGGATTACAGTCTTGAGCCACCACAACTGGCCTGCTTTTTTTTTTTTTTTTTTTTTTTTATTATATAGATGGGGGTCTCACTCTGTAGCCCAGACTGGAGTACAGTGGTTTGATCATAGCTCACTGAAACCTCGAAATCCTGGGCTCAAGCCATCTGCCTGCCTCTTCCTCCCAAGTAGCTAGGACTACAGGCACAAGCCACCATGCCCAGCTAATT
>RJWJ010009248.1:0-50548 GCA_004363605.1 Indri indri
GCAAAGCTAGAATACAGAGGGGTCATGGGATTTCAGAGCTAAAAGGGACTTTGAAGGACAACTAGTCCAGTTGCTTCAATTTTTGAATGAAATTCAAGGACATTAAGTGATTTGACCAAGAATACAACCATTGCCTGTAGAAATCACCATTAAGTCTAGGAATAATTAGGACTCTCTCTTTTTGTGGTTTGTTTTCAATCACTGCTTTAAGTACCTTCATCGGGGAGAAGTGAAGAGAGAAAAGGAATCTCGAATTAGTCATGCTTGGTGGCTGTTCACAACTTGGATGTAAGCTTTTGTGGTGAAGGAAGTTGAAATTCATGATTAAAATGAACAATTTTTAAAACTCTGTATCTGCTCAATGCTCTCTGATTCTCATGATATTTAAGCGTTCACAGAACTTAGTAAATACTGCAATTACCTGCACAGACAGAATGTTAAGAACTACAGGTAATACAGCAAAACAGCTATTAATAGTTCAGCTAGTTGAAAAGTGAATTTGATTTCTGAAAATATTCCATCACAAAGTTAGGCATGTACATACACACATACACAACATGCTATTTTTTTTTTTTTTTTAAAGAGACAGAGTCTTGCTTTGTCACCCAGGCTGCAGTACAGTGGCACGATCATACACATAATCATAGCTCACTGCAGGCTTCAACTCCTGGGCTCAAGCAATCCTCCCACCTCAGTCTCCTGAGTAGCTGCTACTACACAGGTGTGTGCCACCACACCCGGCTAATTTTTGTATTTTTTTTTTGTAGAGACAGGGATCTCACTATGTTGCCCAGACTGGTCTTGAACTCATGGCCTCAAGTGATCCTCCCATCTTGGCCTCCCAAAGCACTGGGATTACAGGAGTGAGCCACTGTGCCCAACTACACTGAATATTTTCGAGCTCAGCTTTGGAAAACTGGATTCTACTTGCTTTCAGAAAAGGCCTGTGGCTGAGTCATCTATGGTTAATTGGAATAGGTCTTTCTAGCCATCTTTTATAGTTTTGTTGTTGTTGTTTATCTGCTTGCCAAATAAAATTAATTATATAGGTTAATCTTCTTCATAAAAAATTTCACCTTCTCACTTTGGTGATAAAACACACCAAGTAGAAAGGAAAATATTTTGTTGCAAATCTGATTTTTTTTGTTTCAGAATATTACGAGGGTACAAATGTTTTGATTACATAATTTGCTTTTGCACTAATGCATCTTTTATAGTTTATGCCATGATTAGGGGGTATGATGCTTTGCTGGTGGCTGCATGGAGTGGGTGAGATGGGAAAGGTTTAAGATTTGCCCAGTAAGGTTGGATAGAAGAGTGGACCTTGTTGACAAGGATGACTCCAGAAGACTAGCCAGCTGGGACAGGCAGAGCTACCCATGAAGTGTCCAAAAAACATACTTATTTCAATTCTAGAAATTGTAACCACTGGGTTTCCAATAAAGCAGGCTGGGCACATGAGTAGGAAATTCAGATGGAACTGACCACTCAGTACCCAGACTAAAGGGTGAAATATGGGGCAAGGAGTTAGAGGGCAGGAGTTCAGTCTGGGATAATTTGGGTATAGAGATTAATACAACGTCCACTCCATCATAGGCAGGGAGAGGGAAGAGATGATAACAGATCTATTCATTCAGCATTCAGGGCTCATCCCTGCAGATACCCCAAGTCTGATTAACAATGCGAATACCTGGGGACTAATTAGTCCCAGGGCTTATCATCAGGACACTAATAGTCAGAAGAACTCAGGTTTGTTTAGCACTCCTGTGTGCTTTCCATCTCTCTCTCTCTCTCTCTCTCTCTCTCTGTCTCACACACACACACACACTCATTCACAGACAAAGAAAGAGAGAGGAGAGAGATTTATTGGGAGGAATTAGTCGTGTGATTGTGGGGCGAGGTAGGCACATCTGAAATCTGCAGGGCAGGCCGCCAGGAAGGGCAGGCTGGAGACTCTCTGGCAGGAGCTGACGCTGCAGTCCAGGGGTGGAATTTTTTCTTCCCCTGGGAAACCCCAATTCTGCTCTTAAGGCCTTTCAAATGACTGGACCTGGCTGATTTTAGGTTTGGAACCGAAGCCTCTGAGAGGTAACGCCTCTTGTCCTGGCCAACAGACTGTGTTTATTTGCATTGTATCATGCCTTCCAGAGGGAGACAAATGCATTCTAATCATCTATATGATTTAGTGTTTCCAAGATCCTGAAAATGGGAGCGAGACATAACCAAAAATGTATTGCCCATTCCAGAGATGTATAAATCTGAAAGTGAGTGAGACTGAGTCATCTGGTGAAGAACTCAGCGGGGCCAGTTGTGGAAACTAGGTAGGGCAGAGATTAGGAGAGGCGGTATAACCTCATACAAAGACGATAGGCCTGGGAGTCAGACACACTTGGGGTTGAATAATAGATTTGCCACTTTGCCATTTTGCGAATACTGAAACCTTAGGCAAATTGCCAAAGTTAAAAAAAAAATTCCCTTTATTGAGCTATAATTTTTTTTTTTTCAAGGTAGGGTCTCCCTCTGTTGCCCAGGTTAGAGTGCAGCGGTGTCATAATAGCTCACTGCAGCCTCAAACTTCTGGGCTCAAGTGATCCTCCTGCCTCAGCCTCTCAAGTAGCTGGGACTACACATGTACGACACTATGCCCGGCTAATTTTTTAATTTTTTTGTAGAGATGGGGTTTTGCTATGGTACTCAGGCTGGTCTCAAGTGATCCTCCTGCCTTGGCCTCCCAAAGTGCTAGGATGACAGGAATAAGTCACCTCACCTGGCCTATTGAGCTATAATTGACATAAAATATAAGACACTCATTTAAGTATATATGTCAATGAGTTTAAACAAATTTATACACCTGTGTAATCATATATGTAATCAAGATACAGGACAAGTTCTTTGTATCCCTTCCTAGTCAATTCTCTCCACTCACCAGCTAAAGGCAACCACTGTTGCTGTCACTATATATTAATTCATTTTTTAGGAAGCACCCTTACACGTCTTCTCTCAAAAAAAAAAACAAAACTAATATTTATTGAGCACTTATTAAGTATTAGGAACAGTTCTGGGTGCCAGGTTATAGTAGTGAATAAAACAGACAAAAATAG
This sequence comes from Indri indri, assembly GCA_004363605.1. Classification (NCBI taxonomy): domain Eukaryota; kingdom Metazoa; phylum Chordata; class Mammalia; order Primates; family Indriidae; genus Indri; species Indri indri. Next base: position 3,102 of record RJWJ010009248.1, read on the forward strand.
CTGCCATTACATAGAGAGAAACACAAAATAAACAAAATATATAAGTGAAATATATGGTACGTCAAATGGTGATAAGTTTGATAATAAAAATAGTGGGAAGTGATTAGGGAGAAGCAGAGTGGGGGTGCAGCACATGTTTTCAATAGAATAGTCAGGGATCACCTCACTGGTTAGGTGATATTTGAGCAAAGATCTCATAGAAATGGGAGCATGAGCAACGTAGGCATTAGGGCAAGAATGTTCCAGGTAGAGAAAACGGCAGGTGCAATGGCCCTGTGGTGGGTGCTGCTGGAATGTTTGAGAAACTGCAAAGAATCCAGTGTGGCTGAAGTGAAGGGTCAGAGAAGGAAAGCAAAAAAAGATGAGAGGGGAAGTGGTCCAGGTAGGATAAGGTTTTATAGTCCCCTAGGAAAACTTTGACTTTTAATCCAAGTGTAATAGGGAGACATTGCAGGGTTTTGAGAAGAGTAGTGATATCATTTGACATGTTTAAAAAGAACCCTGGGTGCTATGTTGGGAATTGGCTGTAGGGGTCAAGTGTGGAATTAATGTAAAGTGCCTGGTACATAGCAGATGTTTAATAAATTTCAGTTATTTGGAGGGTATTGATTTCTTAGTACAAATAAGACTGTGACCTTTTTATTTCTTTATTTGTGTATAGCTCAAACATAGATTCATTCATTTACTCAACAAATATTTATGGAGCATGATTATAGATGCTGGGGAATATAAGTTGACTTAAAAAGGTAAGACTGCTGCAAATTCATGGAAGTGGAAAGCAGAATGGTGGTTACCAGGAACCAGAGGGGGGAGGAAAAGCGAAGTTGTTTGGTTGTATAGAGTTTCAGTTTTGCAAGAAGAAAAAGTTCTGGAAATCTGTTGCATAACAATGTGAATATACTTAACACTATTGAACTGTACACTTAAAAATGCTTAAGATAGTAAATTTCATGTTACGTGTTTTTTACCAAAACTGAAAAGTTCTAAAGAGAAAACAAACAACAACAACAAAAAAGACTGCTGTTGGGTGACTAATAAGCAAAGTAGCAAGACAAATATTAGGTAGGAATCAGTACTTATAATGAAGAAATCATGGTGATAGGCTGTGTAACTGAAGGGCAATTTTAAATTTTCAAAAAATTCAGACAATTTAAAAAAGACAATATAACCCTATTTATGTAAAGATATATATAGATGCTTGCTGCCAGACTAGACCCTATGCACTTACAAACAATAAGAAAAAATTTTACTTCTTTTATCCCCTAGGATGTGGAATCAACTAAAGTTTTAAAAATAATGCCATTTTTTCCTTTTCTCTCACTATTAATAAAAATAGATGTGTATACAGTATATATGTATATAACTTATACATATGTATACACATGCACATACACATATACACGCAGGCATATATACATATGCATGTATGGTATATATGTGTGTGTACATACCTGCCATATGTATGTACCTGCCATATTAAACAGAGAAAAGTCTGGTTGCTTATCCATGTAATAAGATGAAATTTTGGGGACCTTCATTCCATTTTGTACTTTCCTGTATTATTTGAACTTTTTAAATAATAAGAATGTGACATTTTCCCTAAAAGAATAAAGCTATTTTAAAAATTAAAAGGACAACACCACAAGAATACAGTTCTGTTGTATAAGTTGATAAATGTGAAAAGTACCTAGAACATGTCTGGAACATAGTGAATGCTAGACAGGTTGACCTGTTATTATTCTACTATCTTGCAGGTTCTGCTCTAAGTATTTTCCAGGTACTTTCTTCCTTAGTCCTTATGAAAACCCTCTTTACACATGCAGACACTGAGACACAGAGAGGTTATCCTAAACATCATACAGTTTTTAAGCAAGAAGACTTATTTTGCAAAGTCTTTTAACTCCTTTAACATAATGGTTATTCAAAAGGTCTTGCCTTGTATAAAAACTAACTGCGCAGAAATTATTCCACAACATTGGGAAGGATGGAATCCTCCCCAACTCATTCTATGAAGCCAATATCACCTTGATACCAAAGCCAGGAAAGGACACAACAAAAAAAAAAGAAAACTACAGACCAATATCTCTTATGAATATAGATTAAAAAATTCTAAACAAAATCTTAGCAAACTGAATTCAACAGCACATCAAACAAATAATTCATCATGACCAGGTGGGCTTTATCCCAGAGGTGCAAGGATGGTTCAACATACACAAATCTATAAATGTAATACACCATAAAAATAAAGGCAAGAACAAAGACCATATGATTCTCTCAATAGACACAGAAAAAGCATTTGACAAAATTCAGCACACTTTTATGATAAAAACTCTTAACAAAATAGGCATAGATGGGTCATACCTCAAAATTATTAAAGCCATATATAATAAACCCATAGCCAACATCATACAGAACAGAGAAAAATTGAAAGCATTCTCGCTTAGAACTGGAACCAGACAAGGTTGCCCACTATCTCCACTTCTATTCAAGTCAGTGCTGGAAATCCTTGCCAGAGCAATCAGACAAGAGTGGGTATTAGAGGGTGTCCAGATGAGGGCAGAAGAGGTCAAACTCTCACTCTTTGTTGATGATATGATATTACATTTAGAAAGCCCCAAGGATTCAACCAAGAGACTCCTGGAATTGATAAATGAATTCAGTAAAGTCTCAGGATACAAAATCAATGCACACAAATCAGCGGCATTCATATACGCCAATAACAGTCAAGCCAAAATTCAAACCAAAGACACAACAACTTTCACAATAGCAACAAAAAATTAAATATTTAGGAATATATTTAGCTAAGGAGGTGAGAGACCTATATAGGGAGAACTACAAAACACTGAGAAAAAAAATTGTAGAGGATAGAAACAGATGGAAAACCCTACAATGTTCATGGATTGGCAGAATCAATATTGTTAAAATGTCCATACTGCCTAAAGTAATCTACAGAATCAATGCAATCTCCATCAAAATACCATCATCATTTTTTGCAGATCTGGAAAAAATAATTCTACACTTTGTATGGAACCAGAGAAGATCGCGTATAGCCAGAGCAATCTTAAGCAAAAAAACAAATTGGGAGGCATCAGTCTACCAGACTTCAAGTTATAATACAAGGTTATAATAACCAAAACAGCATGGGACTGACACAAAAACAGAGTCACAGACCTTTGGAACAGGACTGAGAACCCAGATATAAAACCATCCTTATATTGTCATCTAATCTTTGACAAAGCAGACAAAAATATACACTGGGGAAAATAATTTATTCAATAAATGGTGCTGGGAAAATTGGATAGCCACATACAGAAGATTGAAACTGGATTGGCACCCCTCACCTCTCACAAAAATCAAGTCACAATGGTTAACAGACTTAAACCTAAGACGTGAAACCTTAAGAATTGTAGAAGAAAATGCTGGGAAAACTCTTACAGACATAGGCCTACGGAAGGGATTTATGAAGAAGACCCCCAAAGCAATCACAGCAGCAACAAAAATAAATAAATGGGACCTGAGCAAATTAAAAAGCTTCTGCACAGCCAAGGAAACTATCACTAGAGCAAATAGACAGCCTATAGAATGGGAGAAAATATTTGCATGCGACACATCTGATAAAGGGCTGATAACAAGAAGCTATATAGAACTTAAGAAAATTCACAAGAAAAAAATCAAACATCCCCATGAAAAAGTGGGCAAAGGACACGAATAGAAACTTTGCAAAAGAAGACAGAATAATGGCCAGAAAACATACAAAAAAGTGCTCAACATCTCTAATCATTAGGGAAATGTGAACCAAAACCACAATGAGATATCACTCAACTCCAGTGAGAATGGCTTTTATCAAAAAGTCCCAAAACAACAAATGCTGGCGTGGATGCAGAGAGATAGGAACACTCTTACACTTCTGGTGGGACTGCAAATTAGTAACAACCTCTGTGGAAAGTAATTTGGAGATATCTCAAAGAACTAAAAATAGAAATACCATTTGATCCAGCAATCCCACTACTGGGCAACTACCCAAAGGGAAAAAAGACATTCTATAATAAAGACATCTGCACTTGAATGTTTATGGCAGCACAATTCACAATTGCAAAGATGTGGAAACAACTCGACTGCCCATCAATACATGAGTGGATTAATAAAATGTGGTATATGCATAAAATGGAATACTACTCAACTATAAAAAACAATGGTGAACTAGCACCTCTTATCATGGATGGAGCTAGAGCCCATCCTTGGAAGTGAAGTATCACAAGAATGGAAAAACAAACACCACATGTACTTGCCATCATATTGGTACAACACTTAGGTGCTTATATGGAAGTAATATTCATCGGTTGCTGGGCAGGTGGGAGGGGGGAGGAGGGGATGGGTAAACTCATAACTAACGGGTGCAAAGTGCACTGTATGGAGGATGGGCACGCTTGTACCTCTGGCTTGGGCGATGCAAAGGCAATACATGTAACCAAAATGTTTCTACCTCCATAATATTCTGAAATTTAAAAAAAAGAAAATAAATAAATAAATTGAGAAAAAAGAAAAAAGTGAAAGAAGAAAGAAGTAATGCAAAAGTGTATTAATCCTCTTCATATGTATATTTTTGTACCACATTTTTGTACCCTTAGCCTAAGCTCCATACTGATATATATTTTGCTTTGCATATTAGTTCCATGAAAACAAAAATAAAAAACAATAAGCCGTCAAAAAAAAAAAACAAACCACAAACTAATTGCTAAGGATATCCTCAACTGATACTATAAACATATAACTGTTTTATATGATTTAAAAGAATGACCTATAAATACTCACAAAGTTTCTGGAAGTATCAGTTTAAAATAAACATTAAATAACTATACATCCTAAGAAATATAATTCATATAGTGAACTAAAATTTGTACCATAGACTTAGTAGCAGAATTATCAATAATATTAACAGCTTGCCCTTGAATAGCAATTTATAGTTTACAAAGTAAATTCACATCCATTGGCTCATTTTGATTCCAAAATCACCTAGCGAATTAGTAGTGCAGATATTCATATCCCTACTTAGAGCTGAGGAAGCCGAAATCACATATGCATGCATTAGTTAGAATGTCTTTGGCCACAGTAACAGAAAGACATCTCTAACTAGTTTAAACAAGACAGAAGTATATTGGCTTGCTTACCTGAGTATCGGAGGTGAGACGGTGTTCAGGGTTGGCATGATCTAGTTGCACCGATTCTGTTTCTCTGCAATCCTCTTGGTGCTACCACCAAGCGTTGGCTTCATCTTCAGCCTGATAGTTAATTGGCTGCTATAGTTCTGGGCCTCAAATCTACATACAATAATGCCAGAGGAAGAGATTGTTTTTTCTGTACCTTTTTCTTGAAAACTAGGAAACTTTCCTCAGAAATCCTTAGCAAATTTTTCACCAACTTGGATTAGTTCACATGCCTATTCCTGAATCAATAATTGGCAAGGTGCCAATGGGATTACTCTTAGATTAATCAGGATACTTGATAAAAATTGGGGCTCTATTAGGAAGGAGGAAAGGGGAATGATAATGAATGCTGGTTGAACACTACAACTCAACTCTGAGGCTAAGCCCAGTGGTCTCCCTCTGCTTCAAGCACTGTGATGCCAAAGCAAGAAAAGGTGGTTCAGGATGATTATGTACCACTGAAGCCAAGATGGCAGGACTCAGGTCATTTAATTTCTATGCTTTTCATATAATGACTTCAACTGTTTCAGCTTTTCAGAAGATTAGGATGCTCATTTTTGGCTTTTCTGGAAGCATCCAAGGGGTATATTTAAGCAAAAAAGTTTGTTTATGGGAATTGCATAAGTCTGTGTTTTGCATAATTAAAGTTAGATGGACTTCTTGTAAAAATTTGCTCTGAAAGCCACATTCTGACAAATTCCTCAGAAGCATTTTTGAAATTATAAAATAGTTCAAACAATAAAAAACAAAGCTTTAAAAAATCTTCAGCATTATGCCATATTTGCATTGGGTTTTTAAAGAAAAAAACCATGTTGTATTAATAATTGCATATCCCCGTGTATCTCTCCTGGATTCTTTTCTTTCTTCCTCACCAGAAGGAAACAACAGTCTTCAATTTTGTGTTCATTTTCATATTACTATGTATAGATCCATCGAAGATACACTATCATGTTGAATATATACATACATATTTTGACTTATATAAAGGGTAATCTGAACAAATCCTGCTGTAATGGCATTTTCTCCCCCAACATTGCTCTTGAGTTAGATCTATATTGATACATGTAGCTTCAGTTCACTCATCCTAATTGCAATACAGCCCATTGTTCAAATATACCCCAATACATTATCCACTCTTATGTTGCTGGATGCTTTTGTGGTTTTTCTATGTTTTGCGATTATAAACAAAGCTTCTGTGAACATTCTAGCAGATATCTCATGGCGTACAAGTAGAAGAGTTTGTTTGGTAGTCCATATCTTAGAGTGGAATAACTGGGTGTGCTTATCCTCAAGCTTAATAGATTGCTGCCAAAATGATGGGTGTGAAATGGAATTGCATTGCTGGTTTCAGAAGTGTAATCATTTATTTTTTCCCTTTATATTTCCTATGCATTTCAAACTCTCCAGTCTGTTGAACTTATCCCATTTTACTGTATTGAAAATGTTTTTTCTTTCACTTATCATGAAAAATCATAGTGGCTATTATGAATTTCTTCATCTTGATATGAAACAGGCTAAGTTTTTCCTTTGAAATAGATTTTATTATGCATTGGGCATAGAAAAATGATAAGAGAAAAAGAAATATATACAGATACTTGTTTTTTCTCCAAGTTGTTATTTGAGACAAGGTAATTTCTTCTTGATAATTTCTTGCTCACTTGATAAGTATATAATGGTAATGAGAATTTATGCATTTTGTATGGGGAATGGAACAACATATCCCCTTTTCTTCTCACTATAGAAACCCCAAGACCAGACGATTTAAGAATAGCACTGATAACCGATTTGTTTAATTATTATTTGTCAACAAGTCCAAGGATTCTTGGACTTGCACGTGGAGCGCAGTGATGACACTATTGAATGATGCCACTTTCACATCATCAAGCACCACTCTATTTTCACACAGCGTCTGCCTGTGAGATTCAGCTGTACTTGGATACGCTTACAGCAAGCTCCCTGGAGAATTTCCCTGTATTTGGGGAAAGAAGCTACGTCAGTACATCAAATTTACAGCCTATTGACCTAGGAAATGCAAAGACAACATAATAAACAAACATAAGATCATATTTCCATCTTGGTTGAGGACCAGGGGAACATTTAATCCTGAGTGAGAGAGACAGGAGGAAATAAAATGCATGCCGACTGCAATGGTACTGTTTTGTCTTCCAGTTTGCTTTGCAAAATCCAGGTGGGAAAGGAATACACATTTATTTCTGTTACTTTCCACACTTATCTTTTACGTGTCTCAGCATCAAAAGAAACACTCCACTTGAAAGTGTATTTTCCTTGCTTAAAGAATGTGGTGTGAGAATGTGTATAACAGGGCGGAGGTAGAAGGTGAGATTTGTGGGAACAAAGAAATATTCAAGACAACAATCATGATAAAAATGATAATTTCCAAGATTTAAGACAGAAACCTCTGATTGGGGAGAGTTATTTATGTTGTTTATAGGTTCCTACAGTGTTGAGCCACAAAATTTGTCCTTTTGACTATTGATTAGGCTGTTTGGAAATGTTACAAACTGTTGTCAAGTCTGCCCAACAGCTTTTACTTCTTCCTCCGGGGTCTCAAGATGACAGCTATGTTTTTCTGGCATGAACAGTGAAGATAAACTTAGGTAACATTTCATTAAAACATGACTACGAAAGTTTTCATACATACATGGGGTAATAAGGAAGTTTTAGGAGTTTTCTTCTAACTCATACCTTTAATTATTCACAGTTAACAAGTCCTGAAGATTCTTGGAAGTGGTAAGACATTCTCTTATATTAAAAGTATCTTTGAAAAGTAAAACTTCTCCTACTCACCTTGAATTACAAAGTAACTGTGAATTAAGCAGATCTTTGGAACTGAACATTGTCTTCTCTTGAATATTTGTGCCCCCCTTAGATTCCAGCAATTGCCCTTGATCACAGCCGGCACTTGCCAGCTATCAGGTTCTCAGCCCTTCATTCTAACTCTTCCCTCCCAGCATTTACCTTCTGATAGGCACATTGGCACTTCAGCCACCACACCAACCCCTTTGCCATCTCAAATACCATAAAACCTCTATGTTCCTTAAGCGGATCTTCTGTCTTCTGGCTACTAGATCTACAGCTGCCAGATCAGTGACCTTAACCTTAAAGTCAGTGTGTTCAGGGTGACAGAAGTGTATCCTGGGCACATGATTCACTTTCTAATGTAATGACTTCATTTCTATTATACCAGAGGAATGCAGCAGGCGTATTGACATTTTGTCTACTGGCACCAGAGAAAAACACTGTGTGGCTGTACTAACATGCCCTAGCCGCATTCAGATAGGGTACTCAGAAACCTAGTAGGTGGAGGAACTAATCAGGTCTTTGTAGGCTTTAACACAAATACACACCACCCTTATAAAACAAGTTGGCTTTAACTAGCTTCCCCCCAAACCCCTTAACTTGAACTTCAGTAGATAAAAGTCAACCAGGTAGCAGTCTGGCTTTCCTGGAACAAGTTCATAACCTGACTTAAAATCTGGTTATTCAGTTTTGAAAGAAGCCAAATCTTTCAGAGCTCTTCTGTATTCTGCACAGACATTTACTTTTAGGAACGGTTGTATATAATTTACTCTTATCCTAATCCTTCCCAACATCTCATTTCACCTGCAGGCATCAGAACCTTGACTGTAATTTAAAACTGGGTGTTGTGCAAAAAAGCCTCCAAGCCCTCACTTCCAAATTAAAAAGCGCCTATGTTGTTCATGACCTCATTGACTACATTTTTTGCCCCAGACTTCTGTTGTGTTCCCACTAGCGTTTGGAGAGATTTGTCCAGGATCGTCCACTGATCTAATTGGACTTCTGGGAGAAAGGAAGGAAGGGCAGGAGAGAAAGAGATGCTTCGCCTGGCTGGTTAGACCAAAGGACATAGCTTATTTACTAAAAAATTAGTGACATGAAAATAACGAAACAGAAGGCTGGAGCTCTGTGAATTTAGAGCTTCTGTGTCTTCATTTAGATAACAACACCATTAAGCTATTCCTATTTCCCTACCCTTAAGTAAGGTGGAATTAGGAAAGGAAATGCAGTGTTGAGTCACCTTCCCAAATGACTTCAGAAAAATTTCTCTGATCAAGAGCACATTCCCCGCCTCCCCCAAAGGAGGAAGTACGCTGGGGGTATACATGGGCTTGATAGATGAAGTGTGAGAAATTTTTCTCTTGCCACCTGACTCCAGTTGGAAATTCACTAGCTATGTTGCTGACTGAACAAAACAGAGGATAATAGCCTCTGGCTAAAGATTTTATAATTGAAGCTGAGACAGAGTGGGCCATGTGCATGCTTAGAACAGTGATTGCATTGTGAATTACAACAGAAGTCCCACTTGTCAGTCACAAAAATGTTTAAGACCACAGAAAGGCATCTGATTTGGAACAGGGATGACAAAATGCATCTTTCGGTTTTCCCCACTTTGCCCTGAATACAAAGGGACTGATGACTGCTTTGTTCTGGGATAAAGTCTTACATTCCTTTTAGGACCTATTCAATCATTAAGAGAGAAAGAAAATTCCTGTCTGCAATCACTCCTACCACTTTTTCTCATTAAATGTATTATCAAGAATTTTAATGATTACACGAATAAGCAAAATACAAGAAAACAAAATACATAGTTTTTACAGATAAAAATAAGGAGTTCTGTGAAGCATATGATTATTTAAAGAAATGGAAGGAAATGGCATGTAAGTTGAAAAGTGTAGTCCCAGTCCTTGTCATGAACCCCGGAACTCTGCATTTTCTTTAGTCTTTCATTGATCTGCTTAATTAGTTTCTGTCCCTATATAAGAAAGTCACAGATAATAGGCAGTAAACGATTGAACTGTTGGGGTGCTTTTCCTTTGGCTCTTATGGTAGTAACGGAAATTAACAACTGGCTACCTTGACAACCTGTTTTCTAGATTTATAGGATGTACCAATGCCTCTTGGGTATATAATACTTACTAGGTCAAGAGGGATCCCACATCATTCCCCTAATGGCTAGCGATTTATAACCATTTGATCACAAAAATGGTTAAAGTGAACATTTTCATCTCTTGTTTGTGAGCCCTTTAACCACACCGTCTAAGAAACTCCTGGGTATAACAGATACAGAAGAACACTATTTGGTCCCACTTATGAAATGCTGAAAAGAGAAAAGCAACCATCTTGTTAAAAATGAAAGCCTGTGATGGCAGGAGGCATGGTAACCATATAAAATTTTGTGGCACAATGATTGAATTGCATAGTGAAGTCAACCAGGGTTGGGGGAAAACCACAGAAAGGCTTTTGACACATTTCTACTATAATTTCTCTCAACGAATTATGAACTTATGTATCTTCTCCACTATACTGTGAGCAACTTGAGTTCAGGGGTGTCATTTTTATATCTTCAGTGCCAAGAACAGTTCCTGATAAATAATGGACACTTTACAGTTTTGAAATGAATTTAAAAACAGAAATATGAAAGCAAATTTTTTAAGACAGTAGTTCTTAATTTTTTTCTGATTAGAGCTAGGGACCCTTTCCCCAGAAAAATGTACATATCCATGCACACAGAATTTTTAAATGTAATTTCAAGGCAATCATGGGACATCTGCTCTGTCTGCTCCTTTATGGACCCACAGGAGAACCAGAGATTTTAGATTAAAACATTTCTAGACTTAGAATACATAATCATAGAGAGAAGTGAAGAAATATTTAGAAACATTCCCTATTCCTAACTTTTCTTTTACAAAAACACATGTTTCTTTCATCTACCACATGCAGAAACTTTCAGTACACTAAGGAAAAGGGCTCTTGTTCCAGAGGCGAAAAAAGGTAGGTGAAAAAAGAACTTATCTATATAGTTTTAGATTCATTTAAAAATTAGGTATTTTGCAGTTATTGCAAATGAATCTCTCTAGCAAAAGGTAATTTTAAAGAAGGTATGTTTATCTAACAATCATTTATGAACTATTCACTAACAGTCAAGGACTGTGGAGGACAGAGGATGGAAACAAGACTCAAAGAGATCACAATACGGTGGAGTGCACGCATGATAAACCTGGGTTATCTGAATCAGATTATTGCCTGTGTGTATGTGTGATGAAGACAGTAGTGGGTGGAACAAGCAGAGAGCAACTGTAAATTCTGTGAAGGAAGAAAATGAACCTTTATTCATTCTGTAAGAGCCTTTGGCTTTATTGTAGTCATATACAACTGTTAGTCACCCATACTCAGTTCCTAGATTATCCACAAGACTGGTAATTAACCTTTGACTGATGACATGAGGAGTAAGGCAATCTTAAACTATAAACCATATCCTTGCAGTATGAGGAAGCTGCACCATCAAAATGCTGTTTCTAAGATCCAGCATGTAAAATTTTCATCTGATGCTTTCCCAATGATCATCTTGTAATCGTTGCATCTTAAACTTTGGAGGAGACCTCAAAGCTGATTTGCTACAAATATCTACAAGGAAGGGATCCTCTCTGAATGTGCCTAGAAGTTACAGGCTTTTTTTGAATACCCATTAATAGCAGCAGTATATTGTTTTTAATCAACAATAATTACTAGAAACTGCTTCTTTATACTGAACTAAAGCCTCCTCATATTTTTCCAACTGTTTCTCTAAGCTTGACTTATGAAGCAAGGAAAAATTCACCTATTCTCTCTCCCATATGCTTTAAATATTTGGAAATAATTACCATTTTATTTATGAATTTCTCTCTCCAGACAGAACTTCCCTAATTCTTTCATGTATTCCTCTTGAGAAGTATTTTCAAAGTTATCACCATCTTGTTCCTGCTCCTCCAAACACTGTAATACTTGGCCAGTCTGCTTAAAATGTGACACCTAGAATGGAACACGATACTCCAGCTGTGACTGATATTACATCAGTGTCCAGGGATCATTCTTTTGATCTGGATACACACTTCAATCAATACACTCTTAAAAGGCCTTAGTTCTCTCCTCCTGCTCCCCTCCCAGGTGTGCTGTACTGGGGGCTTAGATTGGAATTTGGTCAAATAAGACTTCGAAGTCTTTTTTCCTGAGTACTCTCATCAAGTCAGCTTCCCCCCCTTTTATAATATCTTGGCAATGGAATGTGTCTCATTTCATTTTAAGTTTGTCTCAGCACTGAGGTAATTTTAACATCATGATATTTAATCATTCTAGCTCTGTTATCTATCCATTTGACAATACCTTTCTATGGGATTTCTTGTGTTTCCAAAGGACTTGAGATTGCCCTCAATTGATGTTAATCATTATTCAACTCTCTTAAGCTGTTTCAGTAGCTAGGAATCCACCTGGCTAAATATTATCCAGAGTTATACTCCATCTTAGCCACAAAGATGTCAAGATGTCAATAGGGATGTGTCTTGTTGGATTCAGCGAACACTTCCTTGAAATCATTCCATACAGCTTCTCTAGTGACAAATGCTAGAGATGTTTTATCATGGGAGTAAAATTTTAGGTGGGCTTCTGAGCCCTATGAAATAAGCAGCTATAATAGAATAGGTGTCAGCTCAGGTGAGCAGAACAAGAGAGTCTATTTCACATTCACTTCTTCCCTCTTCTTGTAGGTACATCATGGATTACAGATGTTGAACCTATATTTTATCAGGAAAAGGAATCACAAGGTGAATTCAACCAAATAAAAACTCAAGCATCACTCACTGGTGGGTATGTGTGTGTGTGAGAGGTTATGTTCATTATCCCAATTTTTCTAAATTTTTTTTTAACAAAGTCTCTACTTCCAGCATTACTGTGGGTATGTTGGAAAATGCTCCTTTGGTCTTGTATTGAGATTTTATTAATCTAACCTTTACCCTTTGCCTTGATATAGTTGGTACTAGATAATCACTTAGGTGGATCTATTTTCAGGGGAAATTTTTCCATTAAAGATGACTGAAAAAATAAACTTTGGACATAGACTGTTTTTCAAAGAAAATGAAAGTATGTATGTCTTTTTTGCTTTTACTCTTACCAAACATTTGTAAGAAAAGGCATATTCAATTTCAAGGGGCTATCCAAGAGAGAACAAGAGAGAAGCCTTAGTCACTGCAGCTATTCAGATGAAAGAGTTTCTCTTTTAACATTCTTTAGGGCTCAGTTAACTCAATTTGAGGAATTAGTATTTACTATGGACTGAATGTTTGTTCCCACTCCTCTCAAATTCACAGTTGAAACCCTGACCCCCAGTGTGATGGTAGGGGGCGGGGCCTTTGGGAGGTGATTAGGTTTAGATGAAGTTGTGAGGGTGGAGCCCTCACATAAGAGATTAGTGCCCTTATGAAAAGAGACCCTACAAGGCTTGCTCCCTGCCACTGGTCATCTGTAAGCCAGGAAGAGGGCCCTCACCAAGAACCAAATCTACCAGTACGTAGATTGTAGGACTTCCTAGCTTCCAATACTGTGAGAAATAACTGTCTGCTTTTGCAGCCATTCAAGCTATGACATTTTGTTATAGTAGCCTGAACGAAGGCAGAATTTTAATGCAATTTCCTTGAAGCATGAAAAATTCTACCTGTGTATGACAGAAAAAGCATAAATGGTCAGATGCAAACCAGGTGATCCAGTTGGGAAGCAGGATCTCCACAGACCTTTAATTCATACACCGGGGTCAAGGCAAAAGGGTAAAGTAAAAAATTAAGTTATTCCTTACTAGTTAAGGCATTTGCAAGTACAAATACCAAATCAGTATTTTTTCTCAATTTTTAGTCTCTTGTACAATGCAGTTTGTTATCTAAAGAGCTATAGATACCCATGTTTCATCATATTAGCTTTAGGCAAGACCTTGGTGTAAGTAACTTAGGTGGTAACTTCTTCAAGACAATTTTTAGGTATTTATCTAGGTAACATGCAACTTACATTAGAGGGAAAAAAAAGTCTATATCAGGCAGCATAACATCTGGATTTTTCTTTCTGTAGAATCTTAAAATTAAACCTTTAGGAATCATGCCTGCTATAAATTAGCATAAGATATTTAAAAACTTACCCTTAGCAACATAACAATGCCGGAAAAAAACCCAAAATAGGCCTATATCTTCTGGATTAATAACCAAGAGACACTTTATTACATGTGGCTCAGTCCATAAATCTGAAGTATAAGTTTGCCCAATAATAATTTTTATAGTTATCCACAATTCAGAGCATCTCAGTAACACCCTATGTTCCGATCTGGAAAAAAGAACAAGTAGATAGCCAATTTCAAAAAGGCTTTAAAAAATAAGGTCTTACTTTTGAATTATGCTAGAAAAACTTTTTTTGTGAGCACTTAATTTTGTTGTTGTTCTTTGGTAGATTTTAGATATTAGAGGTAGACCCTAAATAAAAAGAACACCGTAACATTTTTGTTCTCTCATGCATTTCAGTTGTAACATTAAAGTATGAAAGAAATGTGAGTTCATTCTCATAATAATGTAACTTTATTGTGTGCAGCCTTTTCCCACACCAATTAATTCTTCCATGTGAAATAAGATTTAAAATGCAAAAGTTACTGTTAAGGGGACATATTGGGCAAAAGAAAAAGCTGAAGAGAGTTTTTTGGTCTGAAACTGGAAAACAGAAGCATCTTGGAGAAAAAAGGTAGAAGAAAACTACCATTGGTTGCTAAGCTCACAAAAACAGCTTTGGGGACCAAAGGGAGTGACATTGATTGAGTGTGGGGTAGAGACGGGCTGGGCAAATTGTCTCAGAAGGGAGGGGAGGATTTCATGTGGATGTTTAAGGTATTTGCTTGGCAATTATAATCTTAGAATTTTCTTCTGTCTTGCTATAGCTGTTGATTTTCCCTGCTGTCTATAATTTTATTATGTAACATAATAATTTTTTATTTAGCACAAAGTACATTTAGATTAAAGAATAGAAAGGTTCTAAGTTTGTCCCCGGCCAGCAAAGTCATGCCTCAGGTATGCACTGGGAAACAACTGGAAGACCTATGCAGAATACATTCAAAATTAAAAAAAAAAAAATTTTTTTTTTAAATTATTCTGCTTGGTTTCCTTATTGAATAGACTCCTTGGGGGAAAATAAATACTGTGAGTTTACTGGTCTGCTGCAGAACTGGAATTTAGGCCCATAACAAAGAGAGTTAAAGAGAGATCGAAAGGTTCACTTATCACCAGACAAAATAGGCTACTGAAGAGCCTCCTTCCCGTGGTTGAGTTTAAGCACACACGTAACACTTCAAAGCAGCTGTCCTCAAAGGCTTCCGTCCAGAATTCACTCCTCTTCCAGACTTTCTGAACTCTTTATGCTCCGCACAGCTTCAGCTGTCTCCCCACAGCACTCTACAGAGCCACTGGGACATGTCTACCTGCCACTTTGTGTGAGGTGGGCAGGAAAGGAGGCAAAGTCCCTACCCTTGTTAGAAATGGGAGAATAGAAAAATACGCCTGGACTTGCCTTAGTGTTCTAATTGGCAAAGATGCCAAAGACTGACGATCTTGTATGCAGAAGTGGAAATGAGCTTCTAATACAGGATACAAAATCCTGTAATAAGAGATATAAAAACTTACAGTGTACCTTAGACCAGCCTAGCTGAAACACATGATTTTTGGATATTCTCTGACTGGACTTTAGACAAAAAAGACAAACCCAAATGGAGAAACATAATTGAAGTGTCGCAGAAAGTTGGGAATCCTGAGGCCTGATACACACGGACAAATGCATTACTGAGGCATATTCCCTGGCCTTGAGGTATGCAGGCCAAGGAGCGGTCACACCTTGCTGTGAGACAGAGGATCAAAGCTGATGCCGGGCTCTAAGGAAATATTCACCAGAGGAATGTGCTGATTCATTTATCACTCCAGAAATCCCAAGTACAAAACATCAAGATATAAGAAGGATCAAATAATACCACAAATATGATTCAATTTAAAAATCCTTAGCCCTCTTCCATTATATTATTTAGATTATAATAGTAAAAAATCAAATTACATTCATATGAAACTTTTATAAAAACAAATCAAATCCATTTTTATGAAATTTTATGGTACAATTACTTTCTAGTGGGTCTTAGGTCACAGTATTTATAATTCCATTTACATCTTTATAATTTTTAAAATTACAAAACAAAAGGAAGTCAATAGAAATCTAAATTTTCACTTGCAAAAAACTCCCTTCAGCTTCCAGGCCAGTAACACATGGCGATGTCGACTTGTCCTCCAGACATGGACTGCTACCAAAGATCCCCGGTTTACGAAGCGTGCAGGCCTCGACTCATTAGGAACGCTTTTTGGTTTGGCTCACGTTCCAGGAAATTCTGGAGCATGTCCATGCCGTCCAGAGATCCCCCAGGTTTCAGGATTAGGTTTCTGTATTTCATTCCAACCTAATAAAATAAAACATCATGCCTAATAATTCATGGTTATAGGACTTCTCTAAATCTTTAGATGCAAAAGAGAAAGACGTAGAAGTGAAGGAAAAGGGACCTAAGCTTTATTCTGTCTAGATGTTCTCTCTTGCCTACGCTACAGCTCTGTGGTATTTATTTATTTATTTTCGTAGCTAAGTGATTTGGAGCTTAAAACCTCAGGTCTTATACGCTGTCCTTTATTACAGTCTTGTCTCCTTAGATTCTCAGTAGTGAGCTGACAACATGAGCAAACAAACAAAAATAGCCAAATGGAATATATAGAACAGTTTCCCATTTGTTACCCTATCTCAAATGAGATTCAAAAGGGCTCGCTAAGCAAGTGTTCAAGAGGATACAAAGAGAGGTTCTGTGTACCTGGAAATAGCAGCACAGCTACTGTCAAATGGCTTTGGCTGCTTTTATAAGGGGCTCATAAGAAAAAAAACCACAATCCTCTTCCTTGTGGTGGGGGCAGGGAGGGCAACACATGCCCCGGAGTGCAGGGTAAGACATTTCTGTGGACCTGGTGCTGGGAATGATGACCTTAAAGTTTTCTGTGGGAATGGAGGTCTGGAAATTTTAAAACCAATCACAGTGCCTCTTCTTTTATTTGCATAAACACATGAGCAGATAAAGTGAAAGAAAACACTTGTTACTGGGTATTAGCATTGTTCAATATTTTCACTTCCCTTTCACTGTCCTTTTGGGGAAAGAAAGCAAGACAATTCAATGAAGCACAATTTTAAATGTACACATAAAGAGCTCACAGAGAAACACTTAAATTTACATCCATTATATCATTTGATCAATAGGACTAACCATCTTTTTGAGTATAAAAAGAGCTAGAGAATTTCTAGAGACTAAAGTAATCTAACTTTTGACTTATAACAAGAGTTTTCTTGGTACAAAATCTTACATCAGAGGTTAAGTGTAGTTAAACTGTTAAGGAAAATAAAACACAGATGAAATCTGCCAAGTTAGATACAAAAATATTTAATGTTCTCCAGGGCCATAACATAAAAATTTTGGGGGTTACTCTTTGGTTATAAACAGAAATCATCTGAAACTTATTAATCATCCTCAGGCTAACATCTAACCTCACAGTCTGGACCTTAATCAGGAATAAATAATTAGTCAAATAAACCTACCTTCTCATAAACTCAGGTAGCACTGTATAATAGAATCATAATATGAGGCACATACATAACTTTGAATTTTCTACTAATCACATTTTAAAAAGTTAAAAAAAGTGACCATGTAAAGAAGAAGTAAAAAGTTAAAAAAAAGGGTAAAATTTTTATAAAATATTTTATTTAAACTGCTATATACACAATATTATCATTTCAACATGTATCAATATGCAGATTATTGAGATTTTTTTTGGCTGTTGATTGAAGTCCTCTAACTCCAGCAGTTTTTCTCACTTATGGCACATCTCAATTCAGTTCTTCAGTTGCACTAGCCTCATTTCAAGTGCTCAATAACCACATGTAGCTACCTTACTGGACAGGTCTAGGGACTAGAGCGTAAGATGATCTCTAGGAGGGACGGCTTGTTAGACAGTGTTCTAGTATGATATTGAAAAGGCACACAGTACTTGTGTTGCCTTATTTACAAGTTTTGGATAAATTTTCTTAAAAAGAGAGGGCTTGTAATCACTGATACTGGACTTCCTGAAAACTCTGGTGATGCAGGTTTGGAGTTAGATTCAGTTTGCTTTAGAAAAAAATGACGTGTCATTTCTTGCTCGGTCTGAGCAATTCATTACTGTTACAGCAGCAATCTAAAATCTAAAATGTGGATGATGGCTATTCTTGTCATAGACTTTATTATTCTAAGAAAGAGTATATCAGATCTCTTGAGTCCATCCACAATTTACCTCCCTTTTCTTTCTTTCATTGCCCAATGTGCCTAGATTTGACCAGTGTTAAATTAGTGAGCAGAGCAAGGACAGGTTGTGTTCTCTGGGTACAGGAATACAGGAAGAACTTAGAAAATGTGAGTTAAGTTTTTCTGCAGAATTATAAAAATATTTTAAACCTTTTATTATGGAAAACTTAAGACCTGTGTATTATATATCTTTTATTAAAAAGACATTCATTCCACAAGTATTTTAGAAACATTAATGAAAATCTAAATAAAAGTTTTTAAAAAATCACCCCAAATGCTAACATCTGACAAAGTATTCTCATTTTGTGCAGACAACTGTAATTTTAGGTAGTAAATAAAAGCACGCATTTGAGGAGTTGCATGGTGTGGTAAGGAGAAAGCTCATGACTCCTCTGAATGGAAAAGTCATTTTAGAGCAGGGCACTGTTCAGTCTCACAGTACGTGTCTCAGCACAGCTCAGGCCTTCCTCTGCTTATAGCTCCAAACAAGTTGATTCAATTTCCTGAATTATAGAGCAATGGTCTTTTAATAGTTTCATTTCCTTGGCAATGAAGTTTTGAGAAGAGTTTAAGAGTCATTTTGGTAACAGGATCTTGCTTTTCTTAAGGAAAAAAAATAGTTAAGTGAATTCTTGTGTTTTAGGAAGGTACCAGGCTCTCTGGGTGAGAGAACAGGGTCTGGAAGACATATGCCACAGGTGGAAGGAGTCTTTGCCATGAATTGTCCTACTTTGTTTATATAATAAAGAAACTTTAACTGTGAGGAAAGCAGGAAGAGAAGCTCTAAGATAACTGCTAAAATTTTTCATGCTACGAACATCCTTCAGGAGGATCTGCATATAATAAAAACTCCTATTAGCTAGCCTATGAAGAAAAGTCAGCATCAGTCATCTCTGTGGTTTTTAATCCCAGAAGATTAGCATGTATCTTTTGGCAACCCTACGAGGCTTCTCTAACACTAATGGCTTCTAAAGCAAGATCAGGTACTCTGGAATCAGGCCAAGGTTTGACTGTTGGCTCAATCCTCACCTATGTGACCTTGGGCCTTCGTTTCCCCATCTGTAAAATGGGAATATGCCTACCTCACTCTGTTTCTAGGCGATTAGTATATTATCCACTCCCTAGCATAATACCTGGCATATACTGATATTTAATAAACCTTACTGTTCCTTTCCTTTCCTTTCTCTTTCATACTGCCCTCAAGTTCAGCAACTCATATACACTTCAGAGAAATGCATTCCTGGTTTGGCATTTCTTTAAAATTAGTTCTGTCTCCTAATAAAGCTAGAGAAAAGCTCAAGAGACTTCCTTTCCCCTATTAGTAAGATATGAAATATATAATTCAGTAGGAATATTAAGGCACTCAGGCACTCATTTTATCCAGGAATATGCACCCTTTGAGGCAATATTTTAATAGCAATCATAATTATTCAAGTGAAGGATGCCCATCATCTATCAGCAATGAGAATATGTAAATGGGAAACAGATTGGGTCTCCTGCTATCTCGGGTGTCTCTGAAGCAGCGCATGCAAGCTCCCACTGCCTTTCACCCCTCCCTCCCTGTCTCCTTCCCATCGTGGTTGACTCTGGGGTACCTAGCCAGAGTTGTCTCCTTAAAGTGAGTAACAGGCATCAGGGCAGGGAGCACCCAGCCCAGGACAGGTGATGGTGAGCAGGCAGCTGACAAGCTCACCCAGCTGCTTTAAAATTGGACTTTGAAACCTTTCATTCCCCAGCCTGTAACTCCCTCCCAAGAGCACACCCTGTGTTTTCTATGAGGGTGGGGAGATTATGGGTGGAAGAAAAAAGAATACCTTTGATAACAACAAAGAAGGAGAGAGAGCGTGAAAGACTGGTGCTGGTAGTCAGGGAGGTGGAGGGAAGAATAGTAGTAGGAATTGTCTGATTGTAAGAGGCCTCTGGAAATCTGAAGCAGAGCTCTGATTTGTAAGGACAGAAGGATAAACCTTTATTTATCGGATGGGAGGAGGCCAGCAGAAAAAAAGTACCCTGGGTAGTTACATGCCTGGGGGAGAAGGGTGTAGACAAGTGGAAGTGGATGTAGATGGAGGGAACCAGCAATTAGGTCCAAAGAGGTTCACACATGTAAAACAGTAATTAATTAAACAGTTGTGAAGCAGAGAAGGGAATACAAGGCTGAATAAAATTGTTCCTTTTATGAGGGTCTTATGATCAAGGGAAGATAAAGAAATAAACAGTTAAACAGGCAGATTATTATGGCTCTAAGAGAAACACAAAGAAGGACTGTAAGAACACAAAGGAAGAAAAACTGCTTCCAGCTGGTTGAGATTCAAGACTTAGAAGGTCTGGCCTTGTAAATATTCAAGAAGTGGGTTGGAAATCAATCCCCTTTCCTTCCTTTGTCCCTCAAAACAGGCAAAACCTCAGGCTATTAGAAAGCTTGAGGTATAAGAAAACCATCAGTGGGTGGTAGATCAGGGAGCTGAAGCAGAGAAAACTGAATCCATTTGTAAGGCCTTTCTGGAGAGGAAATTTCGTATTCACCTTCAGCAACACATTACAGCAGGAACTGGGCCATGGATTCTGTTTGAAGAGCACTGGAATACTTAGCTTTATATGATCAAGATTATCTGTTGAGCAATTCTTTTCATGTTTCACCAAGATTCTTCATGTTTCTGTGGCTGTGTTATTGCATGTAAGATCATTCTAGCTACTTCCTTATGGCATTACGACTAAATGGCAGTTAACTATCTTTCTTTCAGAAATGACACTTGGTAGTATTTCTCCTTCACTGATCGAAGAAACAAAGCTTAGCAATTTCTCCAAAGCAAGAGGAGGAAGATACTACTGGCTCAACAACATAATTGCCTTTGAATCCACAATGTCTATTACCTCTTAGGAAATTTTCCCACAATGAAGTTGCCTTATAAAAAGAAATAGCCCTAGTTAAAAAGCCCCCATTCTTTCAACCCTATGATTAGTTGCTGGATTTTGAAATTACAATTGGTGACCTTAAAGATATCCTTACACAGCTCCTAGAGCTTGCTGGAAAAGTGTTAACCCCAAGAAGTTCTCTTCCATAGTTATTTAAGAGAACAGCTGGAGCAGTGAAAAATACATCCGATAATGAGACAATTTCTCTATGTACTTCTAGAAACAAAGATGTTAGGTAATGTTTAACTAATTAAACAGCAAGATATGATATCTATTTACTAGCAAGAATAATATAAAAAACAATAGATAGAACCAGAGGTAGCAAACTTTCAGGCTATTGTAGGTAAGCAGCTGGTTCTAATACTTTGATAGAGGCCCTCGAAACAGAATGAAAACAACTGTACCATAAAATATTCCACTGCTACTATTTATTATTCAGAAGGTTGCAGGTTTATATTTACCCCTTCCTATTATTCTTTTCCCAGCAAGCAGCATACTTTCTACAGCTCTGCTTGCTAAGATCTGAAATGGTTCCCAGTGTAGACCCCGGGCTTTGCAAGAAGGCAGGAGGTTACAGAGAGAAGGCCTGGACATGTTTTTCTGTATTCCATGACCAATAATGACAACAACATGTGATCTCTCAGCCTCCAGCCGCTCTAGTGCTTGGGGACTAACAATAGCAGGCCCTGACTCTTTGACGGGCCATCCCGCTCTCTTCTTAGAATGATCCAAAAACATTAGGGAGGGTGAGACAACAACACCTACATGACATATTTTGATTGCTCTGATTCCCATGACTTCAGATCAAAGTGATTATTTTATACCATAAAATTCATATTTTCATCCTGTTTATATATCTGGTAAAGTAATCACCATTGACATGTGAGACTAAAGCAAATGCACCGAATCTGAAACAACCCAAGTTAATGCCATCTTTTTCAGTGTTGGCTAATAACAAGACTCTGTGGTTATGGCATAAAATAAGTAGTGTATGGTTTACTGGTCTGAACGATGATATTTTTTTTTCTATTGATCAAAACATAGTTGTAATAACAATCTAAATTTTTTGTAGAATAGGATTGTTGTCCCAAAGTATTGATTTTTAATAAATGGGTATTTGAATTTTGTAAGTGAGGTGTTATTTTAGAACAAATATTTGTTAAATAACAAAACAACCCTCCCTCCCCCAAAAATAACCCAGTACACTGCAGGAGGGAATAAAACTGTGACTTGAAAAGCTGCTTCCAGTACCTGCCACTGCAGTGAAGGGTGTGAGGGTGAGAAGCAAAGGGATTCTCCTTGACCTCTGGCGCCAAGTCCATTATTGCTCTGCCAGACGGGCAGCAAGAAGTGACATGACACTCCAGAGCATTTAGCAGGAAAAGAAAAAGAAGGGAAAGGGAAGGGATTAATACCAGCCTTATGGTATAAGATGTCTAATGATACACAGCACTACTGAATCCAGAATTTTAGTAAAACTGAAAACTGTTTTGAACTCCACAAGCTTTAACTCCAAGTTGTTGGGAATCTTGCTTTCTCCAAGTTCAACCCTGCCCCTTGGCCTAAATTAAGAGTAGCACGGCTGCCTGCCAAGCTGTGAAGCTTGAGAGGAAGAGGAAGTACAGAGAAGCATGATGGCAAGGATTGCTTCTGCTGGACTTGCAAGTTCCTTGGGATCTGCTGGGATCAGTAGTTTGGCTGCCACCTTGACAGCCGCAAGAGAAAAGGTAAAACGATAGAGGGACCTAGGGATGTGGTCACGTGAGTGGAAGCAGAGGAGGTGAATGAGGAAGGCTTAACTGAGAAAGGTGATGTACACTTATACCAGGAAGTGTAACTAACTAAGTGCTAGTGAAATGTCATAATTATATCTTTACATATTGGATCTTCTGTCTCTTTAAAACATTGCTTTTGACTTCTAAAATAATGATGCACTATGTAAAAATAAGGAAAACCTCCATAAAGAGTACATAAAAAAATTTAATAATCACTCATAAACTTACCACCCAAAGATTACCACTGACAGCTTTTTTTTTTCTGAACACATTTTAAAATCAAAATTTGCATTCTATGGTATAAAATATTTTATAATATGATTGTTTTTCAACTGGTAATAGTTACATCAAATATTCCAGACATAAGAAGAAGCTTATTAAAGCCCTTCCCCCATGCCCAAGCCCACTCTTATGTTCAGAGGATGGAAAGATCACTTTTGGTTTGGATGATCTGGAAGATTTCACAAATAGGTGGTTATTTGAGTTGGGCTGTTAACAATGGTAGGATTTTTTAGAGGAATAGACAACAAAGGCACATATTTTAGGTCAATAACACAGAATGAATAAATTTGGGAAGGTGGAAAAGACCCAAGGGACACATACGCTTGTCTGATACATAGGGAGTACTGGGAAGTGAAGAAGGGGTTGATTGCTAAGCTAATGGCTGTGAACAAAGAAAGGAGTATCACAAGCAGCAGGGAAAAGAAAAAGGTGAGTGAGGGCCTTTGGAGGTGGTAACTTTGGAGGAAGGGTAACTTTCCAACTCAGTTGGTGGGGGCAAAAGGCAGGAAATTGAGGTTTGCAGAATGCTTCTTACATCAAGAAATCAGGCTGTGAAAAGAAGAACAGAGTAGTAGCACGGACTCGTGTTAACAAAGTCAGTAGCAAATTTTTTCCAAGATGGCAAACCAATAAGGCTTAGAGTTAGAGACGTCTCCCCTGAGACAGGGGAAAAGGTAAGTATTGAAGTGTAGAGAAAGAAAGATGAAGGTACTCACTTACAATGATGTTGATTTTTCAAATAAAGAGGAGAGACTGCTGACAGAGAAGAGGGGTGGAGGGGACTTGGAGGGAACCAGGAAGAGGAATGGAGTAGACCGTAAGGTAACACCGGGTGTCCAGTTCAGGTTGGGGAGCATGACTTCATAGTGGGGCATGTTAATGGAGTCATTTAATCTTCTCCAGAACACTCTGAATCCCAAGGGCACCATCTCTAAGAGAAATGGTGAAGGAATTGAGGGCCAGGCACTGGCTGAAGGTCATGCACAAGTCAGGATATCAGAACAACAGTCAGTAATTGACCTTGGTAAATGGTTGGCCACATAATGGAAGGAGGCTTAAAGGGAACTAACAGATTGGGAGGGGTGGGGTGGGGCGGGAGATGGAATGCTTGTAGAGTACTGGTGGTATCTTGGAGGTATTTTTTGAGGGGGAAGGTGGGGAGGGAATGGTGATCTAAGCTGTGCCAATGTATTTCAATACGTATGTGTAAGGCACTATGCAATATAGAAACAAAAAGTCTGGAGATAGCTGGGTGCGGTGGCGCGCGCCTGTAGTCCCGGCTACTCGGAAGGCTGAGGCGGGAGGATTGCTTGAGCCCATGCTTTTGAGGTTGCAGTGAGCTATGATGATGCTGCTGCACTTTAGCTTGGGCAACAGAGCAAGATCCTGTCTCAAAAACAAACAAACAAAAAGTTTGGAGAACAAATCAATTGATTGAAATAAGCAGACAAAGCCTGCTTATTCATTATTTGTTCTTTGGAAATCTGAATCAAACAGAATTTTAAGACACATCAGAAAATGCGTTAGCCTTAGAAACAACCTGACAGCTGAGTCTTCATGAGCATAGGGACTAGGGGGCTGTGACTCAAGCAGGTTTGTCCGGCAGCCACCTGGCGGTCAAGTCACTGTGCACAGAAAGGAATGGCTCAGGTTAATGAAGCAGCTTAAGTTACTTAAAGGCATTAAGGTTACAAACTATGTGGTAGGTGGGGTATGCCAGCCACAGAAAAAGAGTGCCTCCCACAGAAAGTGTACAAAGAAAACGCGTAGAGAATATCAAAACAGGGGAGCTCATTTACATTGGGAAGGAGTTTACCTTTCTTTCCCAACCTCCTATAACTATAAAACTAAAACATTGTATGGAACATGTCAAAACTAGCAGCTATAAATTCTTGAACGCACAAACAAAGCTTTGAATTTTTAATTATGCAATATATTGGAATGTTAATAGGCAAGAAAATGCAGTAGGTTTTTTTAAACCTATAGAACTAGAGTTAATCACTTGTACACTGCAACTTAATGATGTATGATGATTTGAGAAGATGTAAGACCTTGAAGTTAAAGCTGTTACTAAACCTCTTACTCTAAAATCTAGGTGTAATAAATATTTAACACTAGGAGTAAAAGGCAAGGGAGCTACTAGAAAATTAACAAAAGGAGGGAAAAAAAATACAATACCTCTGGATTCATTATCCCTTCTTTTTTAAAACAGCTGTAAAACATGTCCATGGAAAATACTTCACTCCAAAGATATCCATAATATTGGCCATCATATCCCCCTGCCAAATGTCCAAAAGTAGCTGGCATATTTGTGCCTTTAAGAAAAGATACATTTCAATCAATGTGACAGCAAACGTTAATTATCGGGTTATCAGCTAGCTAAGGTTTCCCTTTGGGGAGTCCAGCTGTGGGAGGAGAGAGGGAAAGACACGATCTCATCTCTAGTACTCTCCGGGTTTATGTGTGCCCTCGGCCATGATGTTTACAAACGTCTCTTCTACTGATGGCTCAACCTCAGAGCTGGTTTCGGTCCCAAGCTCTGGAATGCCTAAGAACAGTTTCAGAGGCTTTGTCCACACCCATCAGATAGCTCAGTGTTTTAGAACTGAAGTCAGTCCTTTCTTACCCTTCAAACACCTTTGTGTCTTAAAAAAATAATATCAATCCTACTCTTTGCCACATCTCTATCTAAAATGTCTCAGAATGGCACTTATTTTAGGTTGATAATTACTGAAAAGGAACTCTTTACCAATTCAATCTATGTGTAGGGCTACTTTACAAAGGACTTTGTCAAAGTGGCTTGAGACACAAAGTTGCTCCATGGTTTACTATAAACAGATCACCAAAGGAGGTGAAGAGCATAGATTGACTCAACTGGCCATTCTTTATTATCTCTATAAATGTGGCTGATTCATCATAAGAACAATTTCCTTGGTGAAAAAAATTCACCTTATCCCTTACATATAAATGCACGATATGTTGGTTTAAAATACATACATACAAATATGAACGCACACAAATGAGTCCCATAAATCTCAGGTTAGAAACTCCTAGTCAAATGCTCTAACTGACTTCAGAATCAGAAACAAGGTAGAAGTTCACCCTTCTCTCTAAAAACGCCCCTCCTGCCAACTTCTTACTGAAAATTACAGGGAAGTCACGGTGCGTACAGGGAGGGCGGAGCAAGGAGGGTGCTGCCAAACACCCTCAGCTCTGGGGTGGAGGCCAACTGCTCACGCCTGATTACACTAAAATGCTGCGAATCTGGAGCCACCTTTTCTTCAAGCACATTTGAACAGGGTAACTCATAAGGACAGAGTACGCTTATCTGAAAGTCATGGCCTCATTACAGAAATCAGAAACAAATTAGGCAATCTGTCTGACAAACTCCACCTCCCCTGTGGTGTTAGGAGAATGCCCTGGGCTTCACAGGAAAAATGAACTCAACTCATAGTATTTACGTACCTGGAGTAGCTGCAACACCTAATATTTCTGAGCAGTGTTTGGCATATTCACTTGCAGCATCCAGTGATGTGTTCGTATGGAGAGACTGATCAACTTTGCTCAAAACAATCTGGCGTAGGGTCAGAAGACCTAATAACATAAGAATGTTTGAGCATGTTTTCGAGAGGAGAGAATTGTGTGTTCCAATAACTCAAGATCGTAGATTTCAAAATCTAATTCCAGCAGTACTCATCACAAAATGGGAGCAACATATCTCATTTTACTTGAGATTTAAAAGGAGATGTGGGTTTTTTTCTTAGACATAATTCCAGGGTTCCTTATTCCAATATATTTAGCATTTTCACTCCTCATATTAGCACTCTTGGGGTATCATTATTATTAAAGGGAAAATAAGTTCTATACACAAAGACACCAGCAATTCTGCATTGAGTGATTCTAATTTATTTTCCTTCTCTAAAATTACAAGTCATACCTGTATTGACCAGTCTAGAAGCAACAAGTTTTTCAAGCAGATCATCTGTAATAGGGTTTCCATCTTTATAATGTTTTGACAATCTTCGGAGGGAATCAATGTCCCACACCCAATTTTCAAGCATTTGTGATGGTACCTCTACAAAGTCAGTTTCCACATTCGTTCCACTAAATCGTGCAAAATCAGTCTAGAAAGCAAACATAAAGGTTATTTTTTAAAGCACTGAATGAAAACTACATATACACTGAATTATTATTAAGACCCACCAAAACTTAAAGGCAGAATCAGAGTCAACTGCCCCTTTGAATAAGAGGTTAGAAAAACCTCAAATGTAAGTGAAAATAAAATATAGCAGCTGAGCAGCATGAAAAATAACCCCCCAAATACTCTATATTAACGTAATACCTTCATTCTTTTGAATTATAGACAAAGTTGGAACAATCAGCAGGAAATAACTGGAGAAAAAATCAGTCTAAGCTAAAAATAAGCCTTGAACTTTGAAAGGAAAAATGTCATTAAAAAATTTTTTATTACAAATAAAGAGATCCATAAGACAAGCAATTTCTCCCTAGCTCCTCCTCCTAATTGCTTCCTGTTGTTTACTCAACACATGCCGTTCTGGGGCACTCATCTCTCTATTGCTTAACTACTCAAAATCAATTAAACAGTTCAATTACGACATTACAGACTGATAGCCTTTGTGTGTGTGTGATGTTTTGTATTCTGAACTTTAAATGAGTGGTTCTCAGATAACCACATTATAGAAAGCCCAAGTTGTACCTCTCACATCGGGCAGAAGATGTTACCATAAAATAAGAAACTGCTTCAGTGGAAGTTAGGTCTGTAAATTGATTAATTGGCAAGTGGAATGAGTTAAATGTTATAGGAAAAGAGAAACAAAGGACATATTCAAAAGTTAGAGCGCCCCTGCTAAAAATAAAGGGCTTATTCTGAGGGCCTAGACTAAGAGTTAAAAAAAAAAGTTTAAGAGTTTAAAAAAACAAAGTTTAGTAAATTTTTGAGTCAGATGTCAGAAAAGCTCTCAAGCAGAAAAATGGAGATTCACTAGAACAGGCTGTGTTTTTTAACCTTCGCACGGTCTTTTTTTTTCTTCTTTTTTTTCTGCCTGAACAACCAATGACACATAGTCTTTCAAACATTTGCAAAATTGCCATTGGCAGAGAAGACCTAGTGTTTACCGACGGGGTCACCTGCAGAATGGGGCTCATCAATCTGTTGTCTTTCCCTGAACCTCTGTACTGTCTTCCTCCTCCGATGCTTTACAGTCCAAACTTCTCTCTCTGACTTCATCATCCCTGGGCTCTAAAGGGAGGGGAAAGGGAAGAGGGGCTTAACCACCGGAGAAGGCAACAGATGGGGTGCCGAATCAGCAGCAAATAACCACTCTGCTTTTGGCCCACGGCAGAGGCACAGATGTCAAAGCCATCTCACATTCTGCCTTCCTCTCTTTATGCAAAAAAATGTTTTGCTTGACTTCCCATTATAATTGTGCTGATTCTAGATATGAAGAGCTGCAAATGTTGAAGGGCCAAGGAAACCTAAATTCAGTAGGTGCAGGAATTAGGCCACCACTGTTGAGGATGTCCCAATAAAAAATTCTTACGGGAAAAGAGGCAAGGAAAGAAACTGAATATTTTGCCTCATTCTGGTATATAACATTCTAAGATTACAGCCTCTGTTATAGGTAAGACAATCTTATACAATAATAGCCAACATCTGTTGAGACTTTACTACGTCAGGCATGACAGGCACACCTCAAAGATACTGCAGGTTTGGTTCCAGACCACAGCAATAAAGAGAATATTACAATAAAGTGAGTCACACAAATATTCTGGTTTCCTAGTGCACATAAAAGTTATGTTTACACTATACTATAGTCTATTAAATGTGCAAAATCATGCCTGGAAAAACGATGTACAAACCTTAATTAAAATTAATTTATTGTTAAAAATGCTAACAATCATCTGAGCCTTCAGAGAGTTGTAATCTTTTTTCTGGTGGAGAGTCTTGCCTCAGTGCTGATGGCTGCTCAATGATCAGGGCGGTGGTTCCTAAAGACTGGGGTGGCCATGGCAATTTCTTAAAACAAGACAACAATAAAGTTTTTCACATCAATTGAATCTTCTTTTCACAAAAGATTTTTCTGTAGCATGTGATACTGTTTGATAGCAATTTACCCAGAGTAGAACTTCTTTCAAAATTAGAGGCAATCCCCTCGAACCCTGCCATTGCTTTATTAAGTTTATATAATATTCTAAATTCGTTGTGGTCATGTCAACGATGTTCGTGGCATCTTCACCAGGAGTAGATTCCACCTCAAGAAACTACTTTCTTTGGTCATCTACAAGAGGCAACTCCTCATCCATTAGTTTGATCATGAGACTACAGCAACTTAGTCACATCTTCAGGATCTACTTCTAATTCTATTATAATTCTCTTGTATTTCCACTACATTTGTGGTTCCTTCTTCCACTGAAGTCTTGAATCTCTCAAAGTACCATGAGGGTTGGAATCAACTTCTTCCGAACTCCTGCTAATGTGAATTTTTTTTTTTTTTTTTTTTTGAGACAGAGTCTCACTCTTTTTGCCCAGGCTAGAGTACCGTGGCATCAGCCTAGCTCACAGCAACCTCAAACTCCTGGGCTCAAGCGATCTTTCTGCCTTAGCCTCCCAAGTAGCTGGGACTACAGGCATGCGGCACCATGCCCGGCTAATTTTTTCTATATGTTTTTAGTTGTCCAGCCAATTTCTTTCTATTTTTAGTAGAGACAGGGTCTTGCTCTTGCTCAGGCTGGGTCTCGAACTCCTGAGCTCAAACGATCCGCCTGCCTTGGCCTCCCAGAGTGCTAGAATTACAAGCGTGAGCCACCACGCCTGGCCTAATGTGAATATTTTAACCTCCTCCCATGAATCTGGAATGTTCTAAAAGGCATCAGGAATGGTGAATACTTTCAAGAAGGTTTCAAACTGACTTTATCTATCAAAGGAATCACTATATATGGCAGCTATAGCCTTACAACATGTATTTCTTGAATGATAAGACTTGAAAGTTAAAATTACCCTTTGATTCATGGGCAGCACAATGGATGTTGTGTTAGCAGACATGAAAATGACATTAATCTCCTTCTACATCTCCATCAGAGCTCTTGAGTGACTAGGTGCATTGTCAATGAGCAGTAATATTTTGAAAGGAATCTGTTTTTCTGAGCAGTAGGTCTCAACAATGGGCTTAAAGTATTCAGTAAACCATGCTGTCAACAGTCGTGCTGTCATCCGGGCTTGGTTGTTCCATTTACAGCGCACAGGCAGAGTAGACGTAGCACAATTCTTAAGAGTCCTAGGATTTTTGGAATGGTAAATGAGCACTGGCTTCAACTTAAAGTCCTCAGTTGCATTAACCCCTAACAAGAGAGTCAGCCTATGCTTTGAAGCTTGGAAGCCAGGCATTTGACTTTTCTCTAGCTATGAAAGTTTTAGGTAGCATCTTCTTCCAATAGAAAGCTATTTTGTCTACATTGAAAATCTGTTGTTTAGGGTAGCCACATTCATCAACGATCTTAGCTAGATCTTCTGGATAACTTGTAGCTTCTCCATCAGCACTTGCTGCTTCACCTTGCATTTTTATGTCACAGAGATGGCTTCTTTCCTTAAACCTCAAAAACCAATCTCTGCCAGTTTCCAACTTTTCTTCTGCAACTTCTTCGCCTCTCCCAGAATTGAAGAGAGTTAGGGCCTTGCTTTGGATTAGGCTTTGTTTTAAGGCAATCTTTGGCTGGTTTGCTCTTTTACTCAGACCAATAAAACTTACTCCATATCAGAAATAAAGCTGTTTCACCTTCTTATCATTTGTGTGCTCACTGGAGTAGCACTTCAAGAACTTTCCTTTGTTTTCACAGCTTGGCTAACTGTATGGCCCAAGAGGCCTAGCTTTCAGCCTATCTCAACTTTTGACATGTCTTCCTCATTAAGCTTAATTATTTCTAGCTTTTGATTTAGAGTGAGAGACATGTGACTCTTGCTTTCCCCTGAACACTTAGAGGCAATTCTAGGGGCACTGACTGGCCTGATTTCAATATTGTTGTGTGTCAGGGAATAAGAGGTCTGAGGAGAGGGAGAGACACGAAATGGCCGGTTGGTAGGGCAGTCGGAATTTATCGAGCACATAACATTTATCAATTAAGTTTGTCCTCTTATACGAGCATGGTTTGCAGTGCTCCAAAACAATTATAATAGTAATATCAAAGATCAATGATCACAGATCACCATAACAGATATATTAATAACAGTGTAAACGTTTGAAATATTGTGAAAATTACCAAAATGTGACACAGAGACACGAAGTGAGCACATGCTCTTGGAAAAATAGCACTGATAGACTTGCGTAAGGCAAGGTAGCCACAAGCCTTTACTTTGTAAAAAGTGCAATATCTGCGAAGCATGATAAAATGAAGTATGCCTGTATTTTGGGCACTTTACATGGATTATCTGGTTAAAAACTGAAAACAACTGCATGAAGTAAGTACTATAA
This sequence comes from Indri indri, assembly GCA_004363605.1. Taxonomy (NCBI): domain Eukaryota; kingdom Metazoa; phylum Chordata; class Mammalia; order Primates; family Indriidae; genus Indri; species Indri indri. The sequence continues at coordinate 34,993 of RJWJ010009248.1, forward strand.
TCCTCAATTTTGAGATAAGGAAACTGAGGCATATGGAGATTAATAGTATAACTAGGACTTGAAACTAGGCAGTCTGATTCCATAAGCCACAATCTTAAGCACAAATGCTATAGTGCCTCTTTATTTTACAGAAAAATGAAAAAAGATTAAATTATGATATTACAAAATGACTAAATCCTCCTGGAAGGGATCTAAAATAGAAGGGTCTTATATCAAACTCTATGTGAAGAGTTAAAGGGAGTTTTCAGCATGCTTCCTTAGAAATTTGACTTCCTCTATATACTGGAAGATTTTTCAAAGACTGAACATGATGCTGAGGTGTAAAGGCCAGCCTTTGTAACCACCTGTTGTAAACTTGGGATTCTGTAATTCTCACTGCACAATTTTCTGGAGATTGTGGTTTTTAAGTAGGTACAGTGAGAGCAAACAAAGGCAAGATCACCCCATCAGCCACCACCTTATAATACACTGACAAAAATATGCATTTTGTATCCTGCTTGTATGAAGATTTTTTAAAGTCAGTATTTGAAGATGAGGAGGAAAATTAACCCCAAATAACAACAAAAAAGTGTGTGTGTTTGGTGGGGGGAAGAGTGTTCAGTACCCAGAAAAAACATGAACAAATGAATAACTCATGAGTTAGAGTTAAAATTGAATAAAATAAGAATCAACATAGTTATGTCATGCAGAGTAGAGAAGAGAGGGTCTATTCTATCCAAAAGCCCTTCTGTAGTGGGAAAAGAGCACAGCAAATGAATGAAAGATCAACAATGTCTTCTAAGGAACAAAAGGAAATGTTTGTAAGGAGTAAAAGCTAAAAATAACCCCCTGCTTACTAATTTCCCGAAAGTTAGTCATGCTGTTTCTCTGTGAGCCCTTTGGGCAACATCATTTAAGTATTTTTCAAACGAAGAGGACAAAGAACCTACAAATTTCAAAAGCTCAATTTCCAGCAAACAACTAAATTCTCAAGAGAAAGGAATCCATCGTCAGTCACTGTGTATTTCCATACAGAAACCATGAGCAAGACTTACAATCTAGTAGCCTGACAGGTCCTCACATGCAGAATAACTGGGCTGCTGACTAGTACTCATTGTTGACCAGCCAGCAAATACTACGCCCCAGTTTTTAAACTATGATCCAAAGAACCCTAGAAAGTACTTTATATTCTTTTCAATACAAGCAATTGGAAGGTGTTGATAATTGTAGCTTATGGGCCATGATAAATAACTGTGGACACTAATATACCTCCTAGATAAAGCAGAGCACTGTAAGAAACACGCAAAATAATCCAATTAACAAATCATTTTGCAGGTGACACTTCAAAAAGTTTTAGGGCATTTTTGCTGCAGAAAATATTTTGATAATAAAAGCCTAGAAAACAATTCCTGTTTGGTTAGAAGTTCTTGATAGGAAGAAAGTTGTCTGAATATGAGATTTTTTAAAAATTATCTTTTGAACAGACAACAAGATACCTACAACATACTCTATTACAGATTTTCAGAACAGATGACTTGATGCTACAGAGATTAAGTTTTCAATTCATACAAAGTAGCGAGAGTAGGAGCAAAATTATATAAATTGAAGCTTAAAAATTCATGTGAACTTTTGTTATAGTTAAAGGCCAAAGTCTTAAGGGTTGTTGCTCTAATTAAGAGACCAGCTGCTTTTAGTGGTTACAACTCAGTGTTATTTTCCAGATAGCAAATTCCAACTCAAAGAAAAGGCAGTTGCTGAAATCAGAAAGTGTATTGTGCTCAAGAAAAAGGACAGGCCTCAGGAGAACTGACCTTGGCTGTCTGAGGTGACCGACTATTGATTTCCTAGCAGTCATTCCACATCTGGAATGATGATCTGTCTGATCTAGCCCTAAATCCAGGGATGATGGAAAAGTTTATGTAACAAGGCAAGGTATTAAAAAAAAGCAGCCACTACTAATCAGACTTTGCCATCAACAGACGGTTAAAAGGTCATAACTTTAACTTCACACATATCTAGTGATCACTAGAGGTAATAATATGAATAGTAATAAAGAGAATGTGTTAGTTTTCTTAGTAATCTTCACAACAAACCTATAGTTCAACAGGTCAGTATCCCTACCATCATTTAAAGGCCTTGGGATACAACAGACACATAATCTGGAGAAGGTTTGAATACTGAATACTAAATTCATAGGCTTGCCCCTAAACTACCTGTATCTTTCTGACTAGGTACTTCTTATTTAAACTGCTTCTTTGTAGATGAAAACAAACAAAGGTGTTATTCAAACTCAAATGCTAAGAAGGTTAGGGGGTATGTTTTATTCCCCACTGTACTTCCAAAATCCAGTGCACATCCAGAAAGTAGGAGATGCTAATATATGTTTGTGAAATGAGTGAAATTGTAAGGAGAATGCTTTTGTAAAAGACTCAAACTTAACTCTAAGATATTTTCTTTTATTATCACTTTACTTAACCTCTTAGCCTTGCTAACCTGTCACCACCTCCCAACTGTCTTTAATACTTAAAATTTTACATAATAATTCTATGCTTTCAATTTTCTTGTTTTTGCATTTCATATCCTCAAGCTAAACTCTAAACATTCAAGCTATTATAACTTCTTTCTTTTCAATCTCATCCTACCATACATAGTATAACATGTCGGATACAACAGATAACCAGTAATTCTGCTTTGTGAGAAATCAACCAAACATTTCTCCCTCTTTAAAAAATATATTTCTAATTATTTAAAAAACGATACATGTAAAAAATATACGGACAGCCACGGTGGCGTATGCCTGTAATCCCAGCACTTTGAGAGGCTAAGGTCGGAGGATGGTTTGAGGACAAGAGTTTGAGACCAACCTGGGCAATACAGCAAGATCTCATTTCTACAAAAAATAAGAAAAATTAGCTGAGCTTGGTGATGCCTGCCTGTAGTCCCAGCTACTTGGGAGACTGAGGAAGGAAGATCATTTGCACTCAGGAGTTTAGAGATACATTGAGCTATGATTGTGTCACTGCACTCTAGCCTGGGTGACAAACCAAGACTGAGTCTCAAAAATAAATAAAATAAGAAACAGTGCACAAATGATAGAAAAAAACATGTTCCTAAACATTACACAGATTCACATTTTGGTTTATGACCTCAACATTTATTCTAGGTACACATGTATGTGCTTGTCCATGTATAAACAAACAAATAACAAAAATGAAATCCTGACAGAAATCATGTTTGATGTTAAAGTTACAAACTATAACAGTGTGCAGGAGTTGGGGCTAGGGAGATATAGGATGATAGTCAGCAGAGGCCACAAGGTTGGGGACAGGTTGCTGCATTTCAGGACTGAAACCTCAATGGTCAACTCACACAGAAGGAAATGTAGAACTGGATAAATTCATTCATTCCACATTATTAAATAGAATGTCATTTAATAAACTTAGGAGAAAGAAGTCCATCCAACAGGAATGCATACTTGGAAGATCAAATTCAGACCACAAGAATTGGTGCTGTCTCCACTGCATGGAATGAGAGCACACAGAATAGAAATAAAGTAGAGTCGTTAAGGGCATGACTGTCAGATTTGGGCAGGTCCTTCAAAGTTTCAGATTTTCTTGCTTGGAAAACAGGGAAAATAACGGTACAACGGTACCCATCTACTTCAGAGAGTACCGTGAGGATAAAATTAATGAATGACTGCAAAGCACCGTGTACAGTACTGGCATTGGGTTCATGCTCAGGAAGTTGCAGCCACCACTCTTCTTCTGAGCCTGCACCCTCTTCCTGACCAGGTATGGTCTTGGCTGGTCTGACCAAGCTTGTCGTTGGCTTCCTCCAAGTATTTATTCCTGGGTGTTAATGCTGATGATAAATATCCCCATTTCTCTTCAACTAATCCACCACCACTCTCAATACTCTAATCTGCTCACTCTGTTCTTGCTTCAGGAATGAAACTTAAGTAGGCAGCAATCATCAAAACAAAAAACAGCCAGGTGTGGTGGCTTGGGCTTATTGTCCCAGCTACTCAGGAGACTAAGGTAGGAGGATCGCTTGAGGCCAGGAGTTCGAGACCAGCCTGGGCAACAAAGAGAGACAACCCTCTGCCCCCAGTTCTTAAAAAAAAAAAAAAAAGAATGGACCCCCCACCCCCAAAACAAAAAAAACCCAACAAAGCAAAAAACACTGCCAAAACAAATACAATCTGATGGTTTCCAATCACCTTCCATGGATTTTCACTCAAAACCCATTGAAGGGAAGCATTTGTGAATTCTCTTGAACCTGAAGTGGCAGTAAATTGCCTCACGGCAACTGGTCTTTTTTCCTCCTTTCCAGTTCTGAGTTTTGTACTGTTTATTGATCCCAAAAGAGCTAAATTATACACAAGTACAGTTTTAAGAATACTTCAAACATGTATGGCACTTTATGCTTTTCCAAGTGCCTTTTCACAGATTTGTTTAATTTCCCCAATACTCCAGGGGAGTAGATTCAAGAATTGCTGCTGTCCCCATTTTCTGAATAATAAAGACAAGATGGTTCAAAGAAGCCAAATAACTTGCCCCAAGTCACACAGCCAGGCCCACAGATACACAGATGATTTTTAATCCAGTGCTCTAGTCATAACACTAGGGTGCCTTCCAGATTAATAACTGGGATATGTATTTATAACAGTACCTAATTCAACTCTTTAGAACAGATAAGCTACTCTAACAGTCTTTCTATCAAATTAACAGATTATTTGAAATCACATAATTTGAAGTTTTTCTGCCCATCCATCCCTCTCATTTTTAATTAAGAAGTCTTTATTGTGATTCTGATGTGCTTTCTTAGAATTACCTCTTTAAAGTTCAAAACTCATTACTGCTCTTAATGCACAACCCAATGCAGACATTAGAATGGAGGCTGTTCAGAAGTGTTATTTGTCTACTCTATAGAAGTTCAAAAGGCCAGTGATTACTAAGAGCCCAAACCACAGTAAAGCCATCAAACAGGAACAGATACTAGAGATACCGCCTCTTGATTACTATCTTTGAAATTACTTACCCTGCAGTATAAATACAAGAAGATATGAGTGCAACTCATTTCCCGAATGATGAGATAGTAGACATACTGAACTAGTGCATCTACATGTTTGAAAACTGGATGTTCCTGCCAACATGTTTAAATATTACTACGACAAGCTCAAACGAGCTCTTCTGGTCATCAAACCTGCAGACTGCCACAGTGGAGAACTCTAACACTGAGCTGCCATATCTTAAAACCAATCTACTGAATATGTACGGCAAATCTTTTATTTATTATACATTTATTAGATGAGTTACAAGTATTACTGAACATAGATATTATGAATCTCCTTTTGTGGTACCATCCATTTTAGGTTAGCACAAAAAGTTCTCTCTTGCTAGACTTCAGAGTTAAACAAAAAAGTTCTGAAATTATTATAAAGTTTCAAATATATGGATCTGTGCCTACAAAGACAAAAGCAGGGATCACTGGTTCCAAATATGATTACCTTAAAAGTTCTTAAAATATTACAGGACATCTGAAAGGATTAATAGACAAAGAAGAGATTTTTCAAAGATAATCTCATGAGGAGATGACCAAGCAAAGGATTGTGTCAACACACTGTCCGTCAGTATGACACATCTTGTGCTCATGAATGAGGTTAGGCAAAGCTTTAAGAATGGAATATATTAATAGTCCACTGTTTTAGGAGAGAGACACCAAACTGGTGAATGCAATATATATACACAGTTCGGTCACGAGTCAAAGAGGTCTAAAAGTCATAGTACCAAGAAAATATTTCCCAGTACTAAAGTAGCTATCTCAAAGATCAGAAATAATGAGCATGACATAACGAGTTGTGGAGAATTGACTGTGAACACATTGTAAGCACAGTGAGGTTCTAAGAGGACTGTACCTAAAAAAAAAGCACATGCATCAAGAGCACTGAAAAACCCTATTTGAAGATCACTATTATCTTAGTGAATGGATTATAACACCAAATTATTTCCTTGTGAAATCACTAGCTGATAATCAACACCCAAATGAGGAAACTGCTATAATCCAGGAATTCTTAACTTGAGATTCATTATGGTCTGGATTTCAAGGGGTCTGTGAGCCCTTTGGAATTCAATGTATAATTTCAAGTCTATTTTTCTGGAAGAGGTACCCATAGCTTAAATCAGGTTTTCATAGGGTCTTCAGATCCAAAATATTGAGTATCTACTATTCTAAAAGCAGGTCATTTATCTATGTACAAATATATAATTAGATCTTGGATAATCCAAGTAATATCCCATAAATCTAAAATGAAGTATTTGGCATTTCTAAATTACTGATACAAATATTTTAGAAAAATGTAAACTGGGGTTATCCTAATTAAAAGAAATGACAGCCACAGAATGGACAATGATGGAAGGTCCACATAATAAATATTTCAGGAGCCCTAGTGTTATGATAATAGACTTTAAAATTGTCTAAGAAAGAAAGATTATTCTGAAAGATTTCTTTTCCTTGGATTAAAGAAAAGTTAGAAATGCCTAGATCAGGACTTACTTATCTGGACATATTTATATCCTATTCCCACCAGTTTTTTAAAATAAAAGATGAAAACACCAGGATGTAAAGATAAAATGTTGAAAGAATTAAATTGTTTTTAAACAAAGGTAGCAGTGGTATTTGGAAATGAATGGGTACATGTGTGGTGATTACAATGACTAGGGCTACTCTAGAGGCCAGGGATGCCATGTGCACAGAACTGATTCTGCACACGTCGGGACAACAAAAACCTGCTCTCTGTCCTGCTTGTCATTCATACGTCCTACTGGACAGTGATATAAATGAAAAAAATAATTAAGTGAGCCTCAAAACTAACTCCACTGTACATATTTTTGCAAAGCATTTTTTACACAATTTTAATTTCTAAGACTGTAAGTACTAGAATGTACTGTGTAAATCAAAGTTAGATTACTTTTTGGAGGGGAAGTTTCCCAGGCAATGTTCATCATTTTGAAAAATCATGTCACTATTGGCAATACTGTTCTTGGACTTGAGTTGACATCATAAACCACTTCTATCAGTTTTTAGTTGTTGCTGCCCCATTCAAGGTTATTTACATATACTGCAAACCCCCTGAATACTTTGTCTTACTGCATAGCTGTGCCCAAGAATTACCACTTGAAAAACATAAAAAATTTCTTTCTTTTACATTCAGTGAGGACACCCTATTGATTTAAAAAATATTTTCTGGATGGGGAAAGACCATTAGGGGAAAAGCAAATAAAATCCAAATAAAGTGTGGTGTTTAATTAGGAGTACTGTACTGATGCCGGCTTCTTAGCTGTAACAAACATACTACTGTAATGTGAGATGTTAAAAGTGGGGGAAAGAGGGTCAGGGGGACAATATTTGCACTATCTTTGCAACTTTTCTATAAATCTAAAACTATTCTAATAAAAAGGTTATTTTTTTAGAAGTTTACTTTTAGAGTCATGTAGAGATTTCAAATTTGGAAAACTATCCCATTTCTGTTAATATCAGTATATTGAAATTATTAGATTGAACTATTGAACTAGACATTTTCATATGTTAATAATGGTTAATGATCAGCAAGTTCATTTGGTTCAAGCTAGAATAGTTTGGGCCTAGTGAAAGGGACTGTGTTGCAAAGTTAAAAATAAACGTATTTTTCATTATCAGAAATAAAGAAATCAATTTTAATTCACTGCACACATACACCTCTTCCCTGGCAAATTCTCTGCATGGTTATACTGTGTTATCTATGATTTTGAGGTCAGTAAAGGAAGCTGTTACAAAACATTTATTAAGAAAGGAGTAAAGGGTCTGAGAGGGTTGAAACCACTGAAGTAAACAAAGCATTAATAAGCAAAAGAGACAGATTACAGCAGTTTTTCTGTGACACTTACACCAAATTCCTACAGAGAAGAAAACAATTAAAAGGAAAAAGCAAAGTATTTGTAAACCTTCCTTAATGACAGTCTTATTTCTTTTCCACAGGCTTTTATTCACCATGAAGCTCTTTCACTGGTAGATTAACTTCTGTGTAAAAATATGTTGTGAAAGAGGACATGAGGAAGACAATTGTGTGTTTTTGAAGAAGGCCTACAAAATTCCTGAACATGTTCAGCTTCTGAAAAAAAATGTTAAGGGAAGAAACATGACGGCAGTGAGAAAAAAAATTCTGGAAAAGCAATTGGTAGGTTTACTGTGGAAAAAAAAAATCGCTCACCTGTGCACAAATCTGATGCATGACATGACCAAATTCATGGAAATAAGTCCTCACTTCGTCGTGTCTCAGGAGAGAGGGACGACCTGCTGCTGGCTGTGAGAAGTTCACCACTAGGGCAGCCACAGACATCATCCGGCCCCCATCAGGGAGAAGGCAGCCAGGCTGGAGACCAAAGCAGGCGGCGTGATTGTATTTTCCTTCCCTGGGAACCAGAAACATACATCGGTGAGACATGAAAACTCTTCTCTAGCAGTGATGCTGGCATGGCTTCTCTTGGTCATTAAGTCCTATCCGATACCAGAAGATGCTTTTAAACATTGAATTTACCTTTTAGAGAGTTAAGTTGTTTTTGCTAAAATGGAAAAACTAAAACTAAACAAACAATAACCCTACTATCACTTTGTGTGAGTTATAGCTCCAAGGTTTTGTGAGAATTAAGAATGTATACCACACCTAGTATACAGCGGAATGACCAATTTATTTTAATTATTTTAATGAACTCCAGCTTTTCTTTGTCAAAGATGGAGTCACTAAACACTACACAATGTTGAAGCAAATTTGAAATAAAAAATATAATTTGACTCACTAGGTAGTTTTTTCTTTAAAATTAGAATTGATAAAAAAACTAAATTCTAGACAATAAGATTTTACCTTTTATTTGAGGAGGGAAGAATCAGTAATCGCAATTAAATGAGCTACTTTTATAAACTAGACAGGTTTTTAAAAAAACAGAATGCTTTTAGTTAGCCTGGGAAAATGCATAAATTATACTCTAAAGTAGTCTATTCTTGGACAATGTTCTATCAGTGATAGTCTCTCTAAAAGCAACTAGACTTCATTCTAGGAGTAGGTTTCCTTCCTTTTTTTTTTTTTCCTCAGCAGATTAACAATATATTCAGATTTGTAGTAGATTTTTTTAGTTTGCTTTGTTTTTATTTGTATATTTTTTTCTGTGTTATCTTTTCTTGCTGACTCTTATTACTCTCTTTTTTTCCCTGCTGATGCTATTCAAATAAAAAAACCCCTATTTTTCCAGCTTCCCATTAAAATGTATAAAACTGGAAAGGGCGTTGCTCTAGTCTTTACTACAACAACAACAACATACTGCATGCTGCACAATCTGCAAATCACTTTCTTGAATCCATGAGAGAGATGAGGCTGAAGGGCAACCAACTAACCCAAAATCTAAGACAGGTGCCTCCAAAGAGAGAAAGGAAGGAAACAACCTCCCCCCCGCCCCCATTTTTTTTCACCTGGGCAGACATTGAAGACATTAGTATGAAGAATTTTTAATTGAGTTGCTAAAGGCTGAGTGAGGGTGGCCCAGCTAAAATAGGGAGCCACTAGGAGCTGTAGACAAGGGAAGGTTTGTATCCATTTGCAGGGTCTTCTCCGTGGATCTCATTGGGTACACACAAAAAAAGACAGGGCAGAGTGAAAGCCCTGAGAAAGCATTAGTAGGGGAAATGATCGGCTTCTGTGTAAGGCCATGAAGCACTGCCTAGATCCTCTTTTCCTCTCTCCTACAGAGCAAAAGCCTTAATCTTCCAGGGTAAGGGCAACAAACGCTGTTGTCTTTAGAGCACTGGTGAAAACCCACTGCTGTCAGGGGAAGGGAGCAGGAAGAAAACCCTCTATCCTTGGAGAAGGGCAAGAATATATGCTGGCTCAGACCTACAGCTGACGGTGGGGCAGGATCACTGAATAGACCCCATTCCTAAGACCCAAGGACACAAAGCCTACTCTGTGATTCAGGCTGATGCTTCATCAGAACAACAGAGAATTCCCACTCCCTAACCAGGTTAACAAGCAACCAGTAACAAATAATGGCAGTCTACTGGTGGGAGAGAAGCAAGGGCTTGAAAAGAGACCTGCTCTGAGGCAGAGTACAAGACCTGAAGTTGAAGGTGGAACAGGCACTGAGAAAAACTCTCTGACAAATCAGCTCCTACCCTAAACATGAGATATGGGAATCAGAAGTTTATAATGTATTCAGGTTAACCATGGCAGCAACAGATTCCAAACCCAGCTCAACTACTAAGTGAATCAACCCCCATACTAAAGGCCTAGCAGAAGTAAACGTGTGACCATTTCTAGGCATAAAACTATTTACTTCAGTCTTTAGTATCCTACACAAGATGTCTGGCTTTCGGAAAAATTGGGAAGTATATAAGGATGCAAGAATTTAAAAAATACACTGTTAAGAGGCAAAGCAAACAAGAAAATCAGATATGACAAAGATGTTGGAGTTATCAGAGTATTTAAACTAACCGAAATTAGTGTGTTAAAGTGTCTGAAGGAAAAAGTGGATACCATGCAAGGAAAGATGGATAATTTTGGCAGAGAGTTGGAAACTATAAGAAAGAAACAAATGAAAACGCTAGAAATGAAAAACACATTAGTAGAGATGAAGAATGCTTTTGACAGGCTCATTAGAAGACTTGAAACAGCCAAGGAAGACCCACTAAACCAAAAGACAGGCCAATTGAAATCACCCTATCTAAAACACAAAAATTTATAAAGAGCACCAAGAACTGCAGAGCAATATTGAATGATCTACCCTATTCGTAATCAGAATCTCAGAAGGAGAATAGAGAGGGAACAGCATAGAATATTTGAAAAAAAAATGGCCAAGAATTTTCCAAAATTAATGACAACTAACCACAGATCCAAGAAGCTAAAAGAACACCAAGGAAAATAAACACAAAACAAACACAAAAACAATAGAAAAACGGATCTCATACACCTATGCATATTAAACTTGCTAAAAACAAGAGATGAAGAGAAGATCTTGAAGGCAGCCAGAAGGGAAAAAAAACACATTACATATAGAGGGACAAAATAAGAATTATAGCAGACTTCTCACTAAAAACTATGCAAGTGATAAAGCCAGACATTTTGGTTTCAGAACCCACATTTTTAACCCCCATACAAGAACCACATGTGAGAAATATGAGAGAGTAGAATCTTTTTTTTTTTTTTTTTAAAGAGACAGGGTCTCGCTCTGTCTCCCAGGCTGGAGTGCAGTGGTGCAATCATAGCTTACTGCAGCCTCGAACTCCTAGGCTTAAGCAATTCTCCTGCCTCACCCTCCTGAGGAGGTGGGACTACAGGTGTGTGCCACCATGCTCAGCTAAGAGTAGAGTCTTTTTTTTTTTTTTTTCATTTTTTAGATAGCATCTTGCTTTGCTGCCCAGCCTGGAGTGCAGTGGCCTGATCATAGCTCACTGCAGCCTTGAACTCCACCTCAGCCTCCCAAATTACAGGCGTGAGCCACCACACCTGGCCTGAGTAGAGTCTTAAAATGGGTAGGAGTTGAATCCCTAAGGTCCCTTCGAACAATGTAATCCTCAGTACCTTGGATAGAGGTCCAAGTAGAACTGTCCCAATACTTCTCCTGTTGCTTTATCCTTCACAGTGTAAAGTGTAACACTTTTATTCCAAACATGAGCATCTGCCACTTGCTCAAATGAAAGTCCCAACAACTCCTGGTAGGTGTTCAGCAAGCCTTCAGTGACCACCTCAATTGGGAAATATTCCTTGAGGAACTCTTGGTCTACAGAGTACTTGAGTTCTTCTGTCCGAGTCATGTAGTAATGCAGATCCCATGCATTGATTTTCCCATCATATTCAAAACCTCTCTCTTCACATTCCTTTTTCTTCAAATTCAAAATAAACTCTCGTTCTGCTTCACCCAGGGGTTTTAATTTCTGGCTTAAATCATCTGTGAAGAGTAGGACAAGTTAATGATCTATTGCTGTTGGGAGCAAGCACATTCACACAGACTACCAGTGTTTTACAATGGGGCTTCCTTTGTTGTACTCAATACAGATAAATCCGGAGGAAAGAGGAAGGACGGAGGGAAAGAGAGGGAGGAAAGGAAGCTCTGTTATGAAAGCATGCTTTTCTCTTCAAAGTGATTTGTTTTATGGCTTTTTCTTTTAGCATCACCACCACGCCACGACTTCCTCACAATATCAACAAAGCTAAAGTTTATCTCAGAGAACTCTGACTCAAGAATGTTATAATTCAGGGAACAAAGCAATAGTGAAACCAAACTCATGTACATGATTATCCTTCCATGAGGTTAGTTAGGCTTCTCAGAAGGCCAGGAGAAACAAATCACATGTGACCCGCAGTCAGCATTATCTAGAAATTGCTCAATGCATTTGACAGCATTGAGTTTAGTTTCTCATTACCCTGTTCCTATGAAGAAGGTCTATTTGGACACAGCAATTCCAGTTTTTAGCTGGAGAAATTTCTGGGCACCACAATTTATATACTGTGGTCAATTTTGGCCTTTACTGTATTTGGTTAAATGAGTAAGCTTTTATGTATTTATTTTTCACAATTTGTTACATATGTTAAGATAAAAATGTGCTTGCCTCTGCAAGAGACATGGCAGTTCAGGAGGCAGCCTTGCAGCATGAGAGAGGGAGGCAGCAGTGTGAGGAATGCTGTGAAGACAAAGGAGGAAACTAGTGGAGGATACAAAGAGATATAATTTTGATTAGGCCTATGAGAGAATATGTGAATATAGGCGGCAAGAGGACAATTTGCATAGGAATATGCCAATTTCAAATTAGAGGGAAAACTCCTTTAAATGAATTAAATTAATCAGGTGGTTACTAAGGAAAAACTTCAGTATATACAGTTTCCATGGAAGGAAACATTCTCAACAAGCTTGTTAACTCTCTGAGCTGTCCTCTTATATAACATGCATCAGACCGAATGGCAATTACCTATTCACATCTCTGCTGTTTCCACTAAAAGGAAAATCCACTGAGGAAAGGACCTTGTTTTATTCCTTTCTGTAGCCCTACTATTTAGCATATTGCCTAATATTGGGTAGTTATTTCATACATGTCTCATGAATGAATAAATGAATTATATAATAATAAATAGTTGCCATTTATGGAGCACCTATTACATACATGTCACATATGATTCCAGTATATATATAGTAATAAGTCAGGGTATAGCCATTGAGGACACACTGGAGTAAACTGTAAATCTAAAGGCTGATTTTAACACATTATTATTTCCAACTTAATTAAGCTAATAAAAGGATATTAAAGCAATAGACTAAATGCTTTGACAAGTTGTTGAAGGTAAATAAAGTTTGAAAGGAGCTAGTGAAGAAAATAAGAACAAAGTAACACTTTGGTCAACTCTGATTATAGATGATTACAACAGAAATTAGTGTCTTTACCATGGTTAAGTTATTCAACCATTTTCACTACGATGAAAGAGAAAACAGAAAGACTGTTGGAATCGTGACACCTAGATTGAGAGGGGGGGATAGGGTAGAGAACCAGTGATTCAATGTCATGGCCAGGAGATACAGGCTCAAGATGGCCAACTAGACATAGGTAGCATGTGCCTCTTCCATGGAGAGGAACCACAATAGTAAGCACATTCTCACATTTTGAACAGATTGTCTAAGAGGCAACACTAGGATTCACCAGGGAAGTGAAAGGAAGCACCAAAAATGAGTAAGGAGAGTGTGTAGGGCAACTTGCCCGGCCAGGGACTGGCTAACAGCCAGGAGATGCTCTGTGATGTCAGGAAGCAGTAAGACAGGAGCACCCATGGCTTCACTTACCAAGACAAGCTTTTACAATCTTGGTTAAAAGAGAACCCCCTGATCCATGCAGGTCTTGGGCCATAAGGAGCTGTTTGGAGATTGTACAAGGAAGTGTCTCCAGAATGGGAACCTGTGTGGAATTCCACAGGCATCCCAGACTAAAGCAGGTTGAGCCAGGCACCATTCTGAGAGACGAGATACTGGGGAACCGTGGGCATACCTGTAGCCACTGCATGGAGTTGAGGAGGGACAGAGGAGACCAGGCACTCACATGTACCCCTAGGAAGGTCCCCACCACCCTGTTGTGTGCTGCTGTTAAGACTGAGATGTGAAAGGACAGCATTTTTCAGTTTCTTGCCCACATTGCTTGCCTGGGTGGGACCCCAGCCTTTCTAGTCCCAGGTCCAAGGTGCCATTTTGAGAGTTTGACACTGGGCTGTACCCTGCCCTACAGCTGAGTTTGGGCTGACAGGCCTGCAGCCCCTGCCTGGCTGAGGAGGGAAGCCAGGCATTCCATCACATATCTGGGATGGTGCCCACCATCCTACAGCTGGATGCTGTGGGACCAAGTCCTGAACAAATGGCACTCCCCACAGTTTCCTGCCAGCATAACCTTCCTGAGAAGAGCCCCACCCTCTCTGGTCACAGGTCCAAGGCATCAGTTTGGGAGCTTAAAGCTGGGCAGTGCTCCACCCTCAGGCTGAGCTCAGGCTGATTCAGCAGCAGCCCTGCCAACCTGAGAGGGACAGGGGAGCCCAAGCTCTCCTACATATACCTAGGACAATTCCTATACCTTCTTAAGATATAAGAAGACCACACTCCCCACAGTTTCTTGCCCATGCCACTGGTCTGAAAGCAGCCTGCCCTCTTTGATTGCAAACCCACAGCCGGCACCATTTTGAGAGATTAATGCTGGGCCATGCCCCACCCTTGGGCTGCGTTCAAGGTAATGTGACTGCAGCCACCACTCGGCCAGGAAGGGATAGGGAAGACCAAACTCTCCTAAGCATGCTTATGACAATACCCACAGCCCTGTAATAGGCAGCTGTGGAACTGAGGACTAGCTTGCCCAACTTGCTGCAGCTACCAGTAACACCGACACAGATCACTTGGATCCTAGTGGGTGGCTCCACCACTGCTACTGCCACCTCCCACATATAGATTGAAAGTAAAAGGGTGAAAAATGATATTCCATGGAAACCAAAAGTGAGCAGTAGTTATATCAGATAAAACAGACTTTAAATCAAAAACAGTAAAAAAAAAAAAAAAAAAAAAAAAAAAAAAAAAAAAAAAAAAAAAAAAAAAAAAAAAAAAAAAAAAAAAAAAAAAAAAAAAGACAAAGAAGGTCATTACATAATGATCAAGGGATCAATCCAGCAACAGATTTTGACCATCCTAAACATACATGCACCAAATATCAGAGGACCCAGATTTACAAAATAAATATTACTAGACCTAAAGAAAGAGATAGACAGCAACACAATAATAGTAGGGGTAACCAACACTCCTGTACGGCACTAGATAGATCAAGACAGAAAGTAAAGAAACATTGGACTTAAATTGGACCTTAGACTAAATGGACCTAACAGATATTTATACAACATTCCACTCTAAAACTACAGAATCTACATTCTTTTCATTAGCACATGGTACATTATTCAAGACAGACCACATTTTAGGCCACGAAACTGCGGGGAACATGGCCAATGCTCCCTGCAAAAAGCCGGGTCCCTTTGGTAGAG
>RJWJ010009249.1:0-50559 GCA_004363605.1 Indri indri
GTTAATACCAATTTGATGGTGAGTACATGTGGTGCTTGTTTTTCCATTCTTGGGATACTTCACTTAGCAGAATGCCTTTCAGCTCTATCCAGAAGTATACAAGAGGGGCTATATCACCATTGTTTCTTAAAGCTGAATAGTACTCCATGGTATACATATACTACATTTTATTAATCCATTCATGTATTGATGGACACTTGGGTTGTTTCCACATCTTTGCAATTGTGAATTGTGCTGCTATAAACATTCGGGCACAGGTGTCTTTTTCATAGAGTGACTTTTGTTCTTTTGGGTAGATGCCCAGTAATGGGATTGCTGGATCGAATGGTACTTCTAATTGTATCTCTTTAAGGTATCTCCATATTGCTTTCCACAGAGGTTGCACTAGTTTGCAGTCCCACCAGCAGTGTATGAGTGTTCCTATAGAAATCACTAGTTTACACAATCAGAATGTTGATAGGGAGATCTGGCTTGAAACATGGCTGGATACAGGTAGTCAAATGGCTGTCTCCAGGGCTCTGTGTTTCTCTCCACCCCTAGAAAGGAGATAGGCATGGTGGGAGCATGATGGCCATTAGCAGCCCAAGATTCACATCTTTGGAGTTAAGCAACCACATCACAGAGTATTATCCCTCGAAACTCTGACTGGGATTGCATGTCCTTTCTTGAACCAAGCTCTGTGTCCAGGAACATCACTGATCAGGCCTGGGTCTACTATATACTCCTCTGAGAGAGGGAAGAGACCAATTAAATCCTATCATCACATGGAATGATGCTCACTATCTGCAACATACACACATGAGTATTATGTTTCTAGAGAAAGGAGGAAATGGATTCTGGGCAAGCAAAACCAAGAGATGTTGACTATATTCATCACCCTTAACCTCCAAGCATATTGCAATCCTTTTTCTCATACACATAAATATAAAATGATTTCACTTAGCATGTGCAAATATTCATGTAAAACCCAAAATGCATTAACCCTCTGCCCAAAAGACATAATCCAAATTCTCTTAAAGTCAGAATTTCTGAATATTATGCATCCTTTTCCATCAGTTTTGGATATGGTTTCTTAAGAACTAGCAACCCACGGCGAATTGAATAATTTCACCTCCATTTGCAGATGTACAAGGAAAGCAGAATAATGACAAGTGATGCCTATTTGGGACAAGAGAGAAAAGGAAACAACATTCAGTAGTTAGCTGTTCATAGCATTGCCCATTCTGTGGGGCAGGAATAGCAAGGACTCACTGCCTCAAAGGTGAAATGACACCTTGGTCAGCTGGGTCACTCCTGTGTACCCACCTGGAGGAGCTCTGTTGTCCATGGACCTCAGTGGCAATACCTGAGAGGGCCATGAGGGAGGAGTCCCCTTTGAGGGGTGGCAAAGCTTCAGGAGCACACTTGTTGGTATAGTTTCTAGGGCTTAAGTAATCACATCCCAAATGTTAGGCCTGGGACTCCACTTTCAGTATAGCCTCTTTAACAGCTTCTGGACTCCCTGAGACACACACATTATTCCTGAATCTCTAGTTGAGCTTTCTTCTCAGCTCCAGTCAACAATGCAATGACATTTTGTTAACTAGCCCAAGGAGAACAGGACTGAGGACTGTCTCTCAGAATCAGAAAACAGCACCATAATATCAACTACTACTTCTTTTTCTCCTCCTCCTCCTCCTCCTCCTCCTCCTCTGCATTATTTAATACAATTCATGAGATTTTCATGATTTACAATGGATTATAAAAGTTATACAAGGATAATAAAATCTAAAATCTTCCTCCAAAGTCCACAATACTCTTTTAAGGCATCTGGGAATTATTAAATTGACTTTGCTCCTAAGACACAAAGCCTGGGCTTTAGTTTGAAAGCCAGGTCTCCCCTATTAGCTAGGCCATCATTTCCCTACAACCGTGAGCTGCTGGTTCCCAAAAGCAAATGCCAAGGTGACTTTAATCAGGGCTTGTCTGGTAGATCACATACCCACTCTTCCCTAAACACACACACACACACACACACACACACACACACACACACACACACACCCAAAAAACCTGACTCTCATTACTGTAAAATAGATAAATAGACACATTTTGTTTGGTTGGTTTTGTGTGTTTTCTTTTCAGAAGCTAGAATGTCTGAAACTATCACCAAAGTATTTGGCTTGTAAAGTGTATGTTTTTCCAGTGAGTTAATGGCAGTTCTACTTCAGTCAACATGTCTGTTACACAAATCCAGCATACATACTCGCTTTACGCTACCTCTACTTGGGGGTGGGAAGCTGTCTTAGCTCTGCACATAGGCCAGCTGATTATATGAAGAACTTCTAACTCATGTCTATTATTAAATATACCTTTTTGAGTTGCTATGTTTAGGATAACTGGTAAAATTGCAATATTCCTCATGCACAGTAAGTGAAAACTCTCATTATATATTGCTACATTGGGAGCAGCTAAAAATGCTATTTCAGAGAAGAAAAAAGGAAGACATATGAGCATCAAGAAACCTTCTTTAAGTGTGTGCCCTGAAATCATATTACTTTTTTAGAGTTATTCACAGCACTTTTTGTAACCAAGTCCAAGCTCATACAACTCACCACAAGACAGCCAATAAGTCAAGAGACAAGGCATTGGGGCACGGAAAGTGACTTTTATTTGGAGAGCCAGCAAACTGAGAAGATGGTGGACTAATGTCCTAAAGAACCATCTTAAGTTAGATGTACATTAGGCCTCTTTTTATGTTAAAGGAAGGAAGAGGCAGAGTTATAAGAGGTAACCAAGGACCACAGAAATCTGGGCATCAGTGAGAGCCTGAGGAGGTGGTAAAACTTCTTTGCTCTTGGTCAGTTAACTTTGAATGAGTAGGTCAGGTCACCATATTCATATAAATCTTTAACATAGCATTGTTATTTGTGCATACATTCTATATATCCCCAGGAGTTAGTTTTGGGGAAAGGATGGTTATTATCTTTTTCTAGAGTTGAACTAAAAACTAAATTCTTCCTGTAATTAGCTGGCCTATGTGCAAAGCTAAGCAGAAGCTATTAACCTGAAGGATATTACTACAGGGAGTCAGAAGCAAAATGGAGCTAGTCATGCGAAGCCTCCCTTGGGGCAATGGGGCATCATCTCTCCTATGGCTGCTTCCTGCTGGGTGGGGTCAACAAGGAGTAGCTGTGGAATGAAACCATTTGACCTGACTAAGGAAATATTCCCTAATGCCCTTTTTTGGACCAAAGATTATAGGCATCTCCTTTCTCATTTTGTTGGTTGTGGTCAGACCTGCACAGCTCTTGTTTGCAGAATATATAATAAGTTTAGCTAGCATGTATATTATCATAAGCAAGAGAAAAATAGTGAGACTTAATTTAAGAATGCCTCCCAGGATTGATCAGATTCCACTAGGAGTCCAAGAGAATAGGTCTGTAAACCAGTCTCCAAGAGTGTCTTGACTAAACCCGCTTTGACATTCCAAGGTTTGTTGGAACCAAGTAGCCTGTTGTCTAATTTTGTCAATATGGGACTCTACTTCAGAGGAGAAATTATTAATAATATAAATGCAATAGGTGGTAGTAGTCACCATACAAATTCATCTTTGTTCTGCAAGCACAATGCAATGCAGTTCTCAAGCACTGCTTTAACAAGGGAGTCTAATGATTTTCATAGACCAGCAAGAGCAGTTTCATTAGCAATAATGTTTAAAGTCTCAGACGAGTTTCTCAACGCATGTTGACAAGCAGCTATATCCTACCAAGGGAGGAGGGAGTAGCCAAAGAGACATTCATCCCTGTCTGCAATTTCCCGGGGAAGTTTATGGGCCACTCTAGTAAATAATTTTAGGGAACTGGTCCAATGGACAACCTGTGACCTGTTATGGACTGAAAAGGGGGTCACTGTGAGTCCCACTAGGCACAATTCCTGAAGACTGATGTTAGGCAGGGTGAGGCCCATCAGCCTCTGTCCCAACTGCATACAAAAATATATCCCAGAGGGACACCAAACTCCCAAAAGAGTCCCATCTGCAACCAACTCATATTGAAATAATAATCTCCCTGATTCATTACTTGGCTTATTGACCTCTTAGGTTCTGGTTCTACTATACTAAAGTTACAAATGGAAAGGGACCATGAATTGTTGGGGTTAAAGGCTTCGTATAGATGAAGAGGGATCCCCATAGCTGTATTGTTTTCTGGTGTGACTCATCTATAAAATAAATAAACAAATAAAACCTTTAGGGGGCTTAGTCTGAGGAGGTTCAAATATAATTCTTACTCTGTATAGGACTTGAGGAGAAATGAACAGGAGTAGAAAAAAGTCTTTCATACCAATTCGGTGTTAATAACTGAATAGGTTGCACCTGTATCCACAAAAAGTCAATTAGTTTGCTCCCCACTGTCAAAGGTACCCAGGGCTCCTTTTGGGAAATCCAAATTGAGTTCTGGGTCTGCATCCTGCATGCTGTAATACCATTATCTGAATGCTTTTATCTATAGTTTTAGAGCGGCACTTTAATCCCTGCCTACTGTGGCCTTAGGTTCTATTTGTAATTTGGTATCTTACTGTCACAAAGGAGTCTACTCTATCAGTTTTATGATCTCTATTTTAACATTAATGCTAAACTCCAAAGGGGAGGGGGTATGACAAGCTGTGTCTGACCCCACCGCCCCCCCCACCCCCCATGGTTGGCAACTCAGTTTTAAGGTTTTTCTGAGGTCCCTTTGGCCGAGAGTAGGTTCAGTCAGTGGTGGTCATGAGGATTTTATTTTAGTTTATATTTCCCCTTTGGCTGAGATTTTCCAGAGACAGAATTGATGGCCAAAATTTTTATTTTGTCTCGTTGTTGCCAGGGTGGTATGGCTACCTGCCCTGGGTCCATCCAGGCTGTTTGTGGAACCCCTGTGGCCAAGGGGTTTAGAGCCAAAACAACTTTTTAGGCCAGATGGGACTGGAGATGGAAAGACACATATCAACCCTTTAAAACCTTTTAGGTGACATAAGAGCAAAATCAAAACATCAAAGGCAAGATTACAAAACTAACTTATCTATAAGCATTGAGCTGCTATAATTTTGATTTTAGTTATAGACTTGTAGGAATTTGCTATACACAAAATATAAGCATTTTGTTAAAGCCATTTGAGCCTAAGGTGACTGATAAATTTTTATCATATTTCTATTTGAATAAACCCCATCACCAGGAACAATGATAAAGAAGGCTCTGTCATCAGGTACCTTGATATCCTCTAGGTAATTCTTTTAAGTCTATGGGAAGCAGGAAATTCTTTATGGTTGGGATGGTTGGGATGGATGGGAAGGGGACATATAATGCCCCAGGAGGCAAAGTCCCCCAAATTGCCAGCTGTTTAGACATCTGTGTGCCTGTCCTTGATTTTAAGTGTCTGAACTAATTTCATCCCTTGAAATTGGCCTTTATAGTCTCATATGCCCACCTCTTCTATGATAGTCCCGGGCCTAGAGGTTGTCTGTACAGTTTTAGCACCAGGGAGTTGGCAATGGAGCACAGATCAGGCCCAGTGGGATTGAATCGTTTTTTAAATTCTGGAGATACCAGGTAAACTTTGCTATTTACTTAAATTTTGCCTTGACTCTGAAAGACAAAGCATAAAGAATTAGTAATGTATTAAGCAAAAAGTCATAAAAAATATGTTGGCATCAGGCCATAATAGCAGACCTAGAACTGAAGAGGGAAAAAGTTACAGGAGATAAGGAAAAAGGTTGAAAGAGAGAGTTATTATGTCAGGCCCTCTCAAGGGGAGAAAAAGCTGAAAGCAGTGAGACATGGCAAAAATTGAACTTCTGGGATATAAATCTGAGAAGTTTCAAAAGAAGCAGATTATAGAATTGGAATCAAAACTTCTTTCAATTTCATTAAGAGAAAATTAATGCTTTAAAAAAACCTGGTTGTTTTAACCAAAATTTTTTCCCTTTTCATTATAGCCAACTTGATCACATACAAAATTTCTTCATAAATATTCATTCGTGAACTTTAATCGCAACTTAGACCATCTATGACATGCTCAGACTTTCTGTTTTGTCTTAAATTTCTCCTTTTTTAAAAGAAAAAAACCAGTCATTTTATTTTTAGGACAAAAATTTACCACACAAGATTTTTTTTGAATTATTCTCTTCTTTTTAAGCCTCTTTATCAAAAAATACATCTTCGTATCCATGACTTTGTTTATAGCTCTCTCTCCTACTTACTGGTTCCTTTCTATCTTTTTTATAAGTAACCTTTAAATAACCTCTACATTAGACAAACTTATTCTTTTTCTCAATAAGAACACATTTTATGCCTCTTTTAAAACTTTTCTTATTAAAAACACATCCTATTCTTTGGTACACTTTATTTATAGAATCACATATATTGACTACAATTCTTATTCTTAGTAATCTTAAATTTGAGTGAAAACCAAAGAAGCAAAAAATCATGAATTGTCTGTCATATATCAGTATTTTGTATGTGAGAATCATTTAATAATTTTTAGAAAACGTTTCTTTATAATTTTTCTGTTAATCAGAAATGACCCAGACATTTAATGAGTATTATTTAATAACATTTTAAGATTTCAAATTACATGAAAAATTTACCTACAAGTATTAATCCTATTTTAAATTTATTCAACTTACTTATTTTTAGCAGTTTATCTAGATTATTTATGGAAACTGAGACATTAGACAAAGCTAGTCATCATTTTAAGTTGTTTCCCTATTAACATTTTTTATAGCCTGTGAATATTAGATATTCACCTAAAAAAGAACCTTAAAGTTAAACACTCTGGCATTTTTGCCAATAACTCAGAAGATACAGCTGTTTTCATTAAACCAACAATATTAAATTAGCATTACTTATCAAAAAAAATATCATACAAAGATCATTCTACTTTTGACCGGATTCATAGTTTCATAACTTTTGTGTCAAACCCTGATACCTCAAAACATCTAGCAAAGGCAAAACATAAAAATGACAATAAAACCAGGCAAAAATGTATGCTGACAATTTGAAATATTTTTTTATTTTTATCAATATTTTAAAACGAGCTTTATTAAAAATTACTAAAATCACACGAACTTGAAAATCATTTAGAGTTATTTAGTTAATTTATGAGGACACATTTATAAGCCAATTTAGTACCAGGTAGATATGACATATAGCATAATACAGGCGCATACACACAAACACATCTAAGCACATATACACATATGCAAACAAACAGCCAATAGCTTTTACCTCCAAATTCCAGCCATCAGAAAACAATACAAACTCACCAGTTCACAAAAGACTGTTGGAACCAAATTGTTTCTGACAAAATTGAAACCTATTCACATGGCTAAACTTTATTTACCCCAACAGGTAATGTAATGAAGGATATGAATCAAAATTTTGGGTAAAATAGTTTCCATGGCACTTTGAGTTTAAAAACCCTCTTCTCACCTTTCTTTTCCCATCAGTTTCAAATGAGTTTTCAATGTTTATATTTTAGCTAGAACTAGCTGCACTCTATAAGAAAACCAAGATCTCCAAGTACCCTTGAATTAGTAATACCATAAACAGTGCATTTGATCTCAACACCAGTAGAATGTAACAGCAGATTCAGAGTAGGCAGAAAAGAAAACAGAGAGATAGATAGCTTAACAGGCTCTACATTTGAACTCTATAGTGGCAGATTGGCCCTTTGAGCTCTGTTTTCCTTGATGTAATTTACCTGTCAGTTTAAACATGTGCACAAGAATGGGCCATGATTTGTAGCCAACTAGAAAACCTGTCATGCCTTTGAACTTTCTCACAGCACATGTACATGGCACACACCAATACAGACAAACACTCTATGCAAAGAGAAACTCAAGAGGTTTCAAACAAAAGCCCAGGGAGCACCAAATCAAACAAATAAAAATGAAACAGTTCTCAAAGCAGGTAAAAGTCCAACAACTATTCCCCTCTCCAACAGGGTACTCCAACAAAAACAAGAACAGAGTCGCTTATTCCTAGGAAAAGCCCAAATAGAGGGGAAGGGAATTCCTAGTTGTACATACATGAGCAACTTACCCTACAAATTCCAAACTGAGTCAACTTGCAGAGGTTTGTCAGTTCCTTGCTCCAACAGCTGTCTGCTAGAGCAGTTGTTCCCCCACATCAGGGATTCAAGGGGAGTCTCCAGAATAAATGGTCCTGGCAGCTGCTAGGAACTTACCTGAGAATTTTCCTGAACAGGGCCGGCTGGCCACAAGCAGCTACTCCTTGTTGTGCTTGCCAAATCTGTACCTGAGTCTGAGCTCATATCACTCACCACAGGACAGGCATAAGTCAAGAGACAAAGTGTTGGGGCAAGGAAAACAACTTTTATTCAGAGAGCCGGCCAACCAAGATGGAAAACTATGTTCTAAAGAACTATCTTAAGTTAGAATGAACTTTAGGTTCCTTTTTATGATGGAGGAAGGGGGTTATTGTGAGAGGTAACCAAGGACCACAGACATCTGGGCATCAGTGAGAGCCTGAGGAGGTTGTAAAACTTCTTGGCTCTTGGTCAGTTAACTTTGAATGAGTAGGTCAGGTTACCATATTCACATAAATCTTTAACATAGCATTGTTATTTGCATGCATACATTCTTTATCTCCCCAGGGGTTAGTTTGGGGGAAAGGATGGTTATTATCTCTCTTCTAAAGCTGAACTAAAAACTAAATTCTTCCTACAATTAGCTGCCCTACATGCAGAGCTAAGCAGAAGCTATTAACCTAAAGGATATTACTGCAGGGTGTCTGAAGCAAAATGGAGCTAGTCAAGCTAAGCCTCCCTTCCACCGTTACATTTTCCCATGCAGGGGAAAGTATTCCAGCTGTGTCATTTAAGTTATAGTTACAACATCTCAATAATGGAAAATATACATTAAAATTACCTCTGCCTTCCTATAGGTTGGTTATGACTAAAATAAAGCAACCATTATTTCAGATAGCCAGAGAAGACTAGGAAGAAAGGAGAAATGCTGCCTTGATTTGAAGGAAGATAGTTTAGGATTGAAGAAAAAAGAGAGGTAAGAAATTGGGGGTGGGGAGGTGACTAGACACTGACCCTACCCTGAACCTTAACTCTAAGTTGAGCCTCTATTCTGTTGGGTTTGGCTTTGTGATTAGTCTGTGACACTGGTCTCTCAGCAATTTCAGCTTGGAAATTGTGCAGTGTAGGGTAAATGCATTAGGACTTTGTTGCTCCAACCCTATACATTCCAAAGTAAGGTCTGTCTTCAGGAGCACTGGCCACTGGCTTGCTCCTGGGAGATAACCTCTGACCTGTAGGAATACTTTGTTTTTGTATTCCTGAGGCCGCTTAGGCTACCCCGAATCAGTTTGAGCAGACAGCTTATGCTAACAATGACTGTGGTGACCATCTGCTTTGGTATGCTTGAGGCCCTGGGATATTTTGTATTAGTTTGACCTCTGGGTAGGAGTAGGAGGGTAAGCGAGTGGCTAGACGTTAAGTAGCTAAGGTCAGTCATATGGGCGCTCCAAATCTATGTGACTCAATAAAAACCCTGGACACCAAGCTTCCAGTAAGCTTTTCTGGTTGTCAACACTTTACACATGTTGTCACACATCATTGCTGGGGGAACTAAGCACATCTCTGTATGACTCCATTGGGAGGGGACACCTGGAAGCTTACATCTAATTTCCACTGGAATTCACCCATGTGCCTTTCACCTTCATTGATATTGATCTATGTCCTTTCACTGTAATAAACTATAACCAGGAGCATGACAGTATTTCTGAGTCCTGTGAATCCTTCCAATTAATCATCAAGCCTTCGGGTGGTCTTGGAGCTCCCAACACAGAAGTGACTGAAAGAGATTGCTGGAGAAACTTGTCCCCTGAATATTAATCAGAGATAATATTTTGTGCTGCTTAACTAGAAATAGAAATGCTCAAGGGTCTTTTGATAATTGTTCCCTTGGAGCCAGAGTCCTGGAATTGAGCCCTTCCCCTTTATAATGACTATGTCAGAAAACAAATGAAAGACCCACTGACCATGGCAGGCTTTCTCATGTTAGCCTAGGCCCAGGGAAACGTCTTTAGCACAGGCCTTCTCCCTTTCCTCTGTCAACTGCAGAATAAATACATGTCCAGTACTCTTGAAATGTGGGAGCTTGCTAGCTTGTGAAAAAAGAAAAGTAATGTGTACTCTCTGGCACGTCATACTTTATGGTCTTTTCCAGAAAGCAGATGACTTTATTTAGATAATCATAAAGTTTTACGCAATTCATGAAACACAATTTTGATATTTTATGTTTTATACTTATGGAAAATATTTTAAACTCTTAATATATTGAAAAATCAGAATAATTCATAAAATTAGACCATTATTCCAATTGGGCCAAAAATTTAATTATATTTTTAAGAAGGAGTAAGGAAAATGAGGAAAGAGAAAAATAAACTTCTAGTGTACTAATGTCATAAGGCAGTTCAGGCAGAGAAATTACCATATCTGGAGCATTCTCTTTCCCTCCTGAATAACCAGAAAATGAACTATCACATTTCATGTATTAGAGTGCCTAAACTACTTCTGTTGTTTTTAAAAATCCTGCTTAAAGATTGCAAATGTCTTTTAGCTTTCATACTAAATCTTCCTATTCCTGTCCACCAGTTTCTGACTTCTACCTCTTTGTCACAAAATATCTTCAGGTAGTTTTTGCTTAATACACATTTTAAAAATCCCTAAGGCACCTAGGACAGAAACCACTATCATCTCCCAATCAGTACAAAGTATGAAAATCCCATGTGACCTGGCAAATCTTATGAAACTTGTTAGGTTGACCTAAGCAACACAATTCACCAAGGGGAGGCCGTGAAGGACTGAGGAACTTGGGTTTTCCAACCCAGACCCAGCTCATTCAGTCTACCGTGGTTTACTACTAGTCAAAATTAAAACACACGTTTCACAGTTTCACATTAGAGATGTGAAACATAACTCCTTCCGAACTGGGAAAAGATATGTCTGCATTTTGTTTTAATTTTCATGCATAAAGGACACAGCAAGCAAACAACAAAATCTCAAAACATTTCTTTTGAGTTCTATCAAAAATATGAGAATATTAGCAAATCTATTATGAGGCTTGGAATTCTGGGCAGCATTAAAAGTCCCTCCATCCCAGCCAGGTATAAAGCAACAAACGACCTTCGTGCTGGAGAAGACTGTGAGTCAATTTGATAGCCTCAATAAGAACCAATACCTAAACCAAGCTATAGGCTCCTTGCCACTTAATAAACTTACATTTTAAAAGCACTAAACCTAATGCTAGAAAAAACTGCCTCTATGATGCTATTTCTAAAAAATCACAGCTGTACAGCCCCATCAGCTAATTTGAAGCAAGATTTCCCCTGAATAAAAATCGAAAAGTCAAGGTACAGAGAAATAGTCCCCAAATTCTCTAAATGTAGGTAACAAAAAAAGTTTGGATTTAAGCAGTATGAGAAAAGCAGTGGTCATTGAGAACTTGATTGGAGCAGAAATATTGAGATCTATTAAAGTTATCGTTATAGAGAGTTGACATTACAGGGCCTTTTGGAAACCACAGAACAGCTCAACATTTAAGAACAGGCATGTACAAGAAGTACCAAAAAAATTCTTAATCTGCTCACTCAGATAATTGACTAGATATTTGACATCATGTCCTCAGGGCAGGATAGCCTTAAATGCCCATATATTTGCATAACGACTTTCCTCTGTTCCTTTTGTTCCTTCTCTTACTCACTCTCATTGATTTAGAATACTTCTGCTATTTCCAGAAAACCTCTAATGGGAACTTAACCCCCTGTGGGATAAAATTTTGGTAACCTGGGATCTTCAAAACACATTGTCTAATTTACTGCTGGTGTTAGAAATCCTTGAAACATTAAAGGAGAAAAAGTTTGCAGATGAGGTAAAACTCTCCTTTTGCCCGTTGCCAAGATCGTGGGAAAGGAGTAATTGGACAGTGAGGCACAGAAAATGATATTGAAGGTTTAAAAAGTACAGTGATCTCAATAAACGAAGACCTAAACTGCATTCATGGAATAAGACCGCAATACTGTTAAGATGTCTACTCAACCCCAAATTATCTATAGATTAAATAAAAATCTCATGGGCCTTTTTGAAGATACTGGCAATAATTCTAAAAAATTATATGGCAATGCAAAGAATCTAGAACCACTAAGATTCTGTATTAGAATTCTTCAGAGAAACAGAGAAACATAGCCAATAGAATATATATATAAGAAACACATGCACGTACATTATGTGTATGTATCTATGTAATATATATTAGGAGATTTGTTATGGGAATTTGTTCACACATTATGGAGGCCAAAAAGTCCTACCGTCTGCCATCTGTAAGCTGCAGAACTGGGAAAGCCATTGACGTAACTAAGTCTGAGTCTAAAGGCCTGAGACTCAGGGGAACTGATAGTATAACACCCACTGAGCCTGAAGGCCTGAGAACAGGTTAGGGGGGCCAGGGTGGTGCCACTGTAAATTCCAGAGTCCAGAGGCCTGAGAACCAGACACACCAATGTCCCAGGGCAGCTCAAGAAGACAGCAAATTTGCCCTTCCTCTGCCGTTTTGTTCTATTCAGGCCCTCAATGGATTGGATAATGCACACCCACCATGGTGAGGATGTATCTCCTTTACTAAGTCTACCAATGCAACTGTTAATAAACCTCTTCCTGAAGCTCCTTCACAGATACACCCAGAAATAATGTTTTACCAGCTATCTGAGTATCCCTTAGCCAAGTCGACACATAAAATTAACCATCACGGATCCCTACGTTGCTAAAATTTTGTCATTACTGGAAATCTATCTTAAGACTTTTAACATATAATGGTGAAAAATTAAAACCTACCTAAATGTCCACCAATAATAAAGTAATAAGGCAAATTATAATATATATAACTGATTAAATATTACATAAGAAATAAGATGGTTTGAGATTACAGTTTCATTTTACATAAAAAAATTCTATAATAGATATATAGAATTGATGGGATTATGTATGGAATTTCAAAGTTTTTATGGGAAGACATTTTCAATTTGTTTTATGCGGCACCAGAGAAGAAAACCAGGATCAGACCGTAGAGATTTCTGGGATGTAGATTTCGAATGAATATCTGGAAGTTCTCTAAATCCATAGATCTCTCAAAACTGGAACAAAATGTCTTAGGAGACTGATATTTTTACTACCAGAGGTAGTGTCTTGTCAGAGGCAGAATGACCAGTTAGGGGCTATTCTAGAGGGAATAGAAGTCTCTGCTACAGGGTTCAGCTTCAACCCTACAGCTGATAAATGTGATGGTTGTGTGGATTAGGGTGGCCATTCTGGAAAAGGATCATGAGAAGAGTTGTTTTATTGTTGTCAGGGTTGCATTTAGTGTTTTCTTCTCTGATGCCACATAAAAACAAATTGAAAATGTTTTCCCATTAAAAAATTTGAAATTCCTGAAACCAGCCAACAGGTCAGCCTCCTAACTCTACTCAATAGATTAAACATCTCCAATTCTTTCCATTATTCCTCTTATGATATGGTTTCAATCCTACTCACCACACTGGTCATGCTTTTCTGAATGCACATCAGTTTTGCCATTGTCTTTCTTAAGGTGTAATACACTTAACTGTGTAAAATACTGCAGAAGTAGTGAAAACTGTGATGAGAAAAGCACGGATTGTTCTTCTGATCTGCATATTACATTAATGCATTTGAGGTTCAGCTGGAGATGCCACTGGGACCTGCACACTGAGGGTGTGGACAGGACAGGAGGCAAGGTTCTCTGCCCTTTATGTGCTAAGTCCAGCAGTCTATATATGCTTCCCTTCCAAAAGATTCTGACTTCTCTGTTGAAAAATATCACGTTGTTTGGAACTCCTGTGCTCAAGCGCTCAGTTTTTCCTCTGGTTCAGTCTCTGCTACTCACTCCCTCGTATTCCTGGTTATGACTCTCCTCTCTAGCCTCGGAATCTTCAATTTCCTGGCTCCTTTTTTATGATTTCTTCAGTTATCCTCTTTGTTCTAGGTAATAAGCAGGAAATAGAGAACTCATTGCTGAATATTTTTCACTTTGTCCTCAAGCCAAGAAACCAAAAGGTAAACATCATTTAGTACACTTCCCTCGATGTCTGTTCCTGTTAGGGTGGGGTTCTACAAACACCCTATTTACAGTTACAACCTTACCCCCAATGATCCTTATCTGTCTTCCCTGCCTTGTTATTCTCATAGCACTTACTATCTAACTTGTTCAATATTTCACTTATTTTGTTTAGTCTATGTCCCCCTGCCTCAATATAAGGGGTTTTCTCTATTTTGTTCACTGCTATTTCCCTAGTATCTAGAATAGTGCCTGGTATATTCCACTAAGTATATTTTAAATGAATGAATGACAATTTCTTTGATAGCACCCACTGATGTCTGCCAGGGCAAATTGCCTGTGTTTATTCCTTCGTGCTCAGACTCCCTACTTCTGAATACTTTACCACTGTGCATTTAGTACCAGGCCAGGTGGGGTGGACTGCCAATTGCTAGCAAAACCCTTCATCATTAACCACCAGTATGACAGTTTCTCCCAATAGCCAGCATACAGCAACTCCCTCTGTCAAAGCATGCCATGGAGATTAATGGAGAATTAGTCCACATTTTCTACTTTTTCTTCTACTCAGCTGCTACAAGGTTAAGCCACACCAGTTAACCCTGGGCTCTGACTCAAGCTATGGTCCCTGCACATGACCCAGTTGGGTCACAACACTTGTCAACGTTGCCAAGTTCCGAGGCCCATGGATTCTTACAACTAAAGCATTAATTTCCTTAAATCTTTGGCACGAACTTTTCCTCATTTTGTAGATTTTATTACTCTGGACCTTCTGGGATTTCCACCAATTCCATTTCAAAATGCTTGAACTTAGTCTGATCTCTTCTTATATTTCAACTCTACATATGTCTCCTGTGAGTGTATTTCGCAAAGTGTGCTGTTGGTATAAAAGGTGTATTCAGCTAAACAAGCTACATAAGACAGATTGAAAGCAATTTCCAGTCCTGTAGGTGCTGATAGTTCAATTTATCACCCTGATTCTTTACTCCGGGGAGCCAATTCAATGTCCTCTTATCTATTCTGGCACATCCCGGTGACCCAACTCCTAGAAAAGCCAACAGGAGAGAAACACTTTTGAAGGACACACAGAAGTCCAAGACACTTTTCAAGACACAGTGGAAGGCAACAAGACAGTAGACAATCTCAATCTCCCATCCCTCTTAAAATTCTGAAGATGGGGGAGATAAACAAAGAACCTGAGGGGAGATATGTATGAACATCATGAAGAGCAGTGGAAGCACAAAGATGGTGACATTAGGTAGTTTGATTGCTCTTTGGTTGCATCTAAGATTTAAATTATAACCTGAAAGCTAATAGAGAAATATGGTTATTTTGTATCATCTGTAAGTTCCAGCAAGCAATTGTATTACTGCAAGTACTTTCCTTGATTTTCCATAAAAATGACAGAGAAATAAATGCTTCTATGAAATTCTTTCCATGAGGAACGTAAGCTATGCTTGACCCAGTTTTCCTAGCAGAGCTGGGGCATTTCAAAAGCAGCACTTGAAAATCTCAGAATTATACAGCCTTAACCACAGTGGTGATCAAAGAGTGGCCCTCTGGTAAAATTGGACCAAACACAAAAATCTAAACTGAACCCTCTCATGGATCAACATCCCTGGAGCGAAATTTTGCCAGAAGCCTTACTTCGGCCAGTCCTGAAGTTCAGAATATGAGTCGTAGGTGGTCTAAAATCTTCTGATGATTCAAGAAAGGATAACGAGAACTCAAATGAACAGAAGTCTTATTTCTTCATCTTCCAAAAAGGGACATGATATGCTGCCATCTGCATGTAGAGCGGGCACCCATGCTCTGCCTGTATTCAAACACAGCCCATTTCCTCATAGCAGAAGTCATTTCTCCTCTTTCTTCCTCACCAAGTTGTCAGAGCTTTCACAGTAGCACAATTACATAATCATCTCCCTGAAACTCCACAAAGCAGGCTCCCTGAATACCCTTCCATTGCTCCCAAAGTCAAGCTGTATGTCATTTATTTGTCAGGGGTCTGTGGCACTACCTACTGCCTTTGTTTGATTGGGATTATGGACCTTTTGGAGAACAAGGAACACACTGATGAAGGTTAAAGCAGTAGCATGTTAAATATACAGAAAACGAAAATTTCACTCCAAGTCTAGTATTTACTGAACCATAGATACTAGTTCTCCATAATCACGTACAGAGTTATTAATACTAGATTGCCACTGCTGTTGCTTTAAAATTATCGCAGAAATGCAATTTTTCCTGTTCATGATGATGTAATTGCTGAGAAGCCATGTGGTTTGTAATTACACAATGCAGCGTATAGAACTGAGCTAATGCCCTAAAATCTATTTATTGTTTGATTTTTTCTTCCTTTTTATTAATTCCACTGCCTGATGTGCATTATATGGCTTGAATAAAATAAGCCTTAGCATTCACATTCCCTTCCTTAGCCTCTGGAGAGTGGGGAAGTGTGGGAATGGAGGTGAAGGGGATATAACTGCTCCAGATTATTCTGAGTTATGGGGGGTCATGCACTGAAGTGCTGATACGCTGCACCGTTTGTCATTTCTTCATTCCCACTACCAGCAAGCCACAAGCACTAAGTGCTTGTGTGTGTGTGTGTCTGAGTATGCATGTAATTTCTTTTAAGGTAGAATGGCTATTACCACCTTTATTTGACAGATTCTAAAGAGACTCTCATTATAATCCATACTGATTACACGGAAAGAATCCATTTCTCTCCACGGCTGGAAAGAAAAATAAAAAACAAATATTTAGAAAATACCTGTAATAAACAACCATTAATTACACTGCTATTTTTCTGTACTTGATTTCATATGCAAGTAAAGGGACATGTCTGCATGTCAAAAAGATTATAGTTGTAAGAGTTGACAGAGGCCTCGGCTTTCATGTGGCAGTAGCCCCTTGCCTGCCAAGGGGTAATTCAGACTTACATCTTTGTCTCCCCTGGAATGTGTCAGTCAGAGGTGGTGCAGACAGTGAAGGCCTCAGCATGGAGCCAGGCTGCCTGGGCTTGCGTCCTGGCACAGCCACTTACTGTCTGTGTCATTCAGGGAACGTCATTTAACTTCTATCGTATTTTCCCCATATGTTAAAAAAGGATTATAATAGTATCTTTCTCACAGTATTGTTGGGAGTATTCAGTGAATTAATATACGTACGGTGCTTAGAACAGTGCCCGGCACACATTAAGCACTACTCACTTGTTGGCTATTGTTACTTGTAAACAATAGAAATAATCTCTGGCTAACAGGTAGGAAAGAAATATATTCCCCAATTACCCTGATTTGATTATTACGCATTGTATGTCTGTCTCAAAATATGTCTTCCATAAATAAATACAACTATTATATGGTCATGACAATTAAAAATAAATAATAAAAGAGAAGAAATATATCAAAAGGAAATCAAGTAACTTGCAGAATCAATAGGAAAGCTGGAGAGAGCACGTGAAATGGCCAGGAATGAAGACAGCTATGCAGCAGGATTCCACAGACTATGGAGCACCCTACTGCCACCACCAGCACTGCCCCGTCACCCTTGGATAATGCTATTGCTGAGTACTGTGCTTGAACCCCATGACACTGGACACCTTATGCAGCCACAAATAAGTCCCAACTGATCTTTCCTCTGTACATCACCAACTCCAGAGTCAAAGACCCAGGCAGGGCATTGGGTTGGCCCAGCCTCAGTCACCCAGGTGTATCCAGAAATCACCACTGAGAAGGGGTATCTGCTCCCTTTGGTTCCCAACGTGGGAGATGCGGCTCTATCTCCTATCAAGATTCAACACTTTCTCTTTGGGATCCCCCCAAAAAGAAAGGGAGTTTGGATGTGGGGCTGAAAAAAACAAACAGAAGTCTACTCTGTGTAAAGTTCTCTATAAGAGAACTTTCCAGGTCTCCTTGATGCATAAAGGAAAAGAAAGAAGAGTGACTGAAATCCAGAAAACAGACATCAACCCAAGTCACAATGTTCAGGTAGAAAGCACAGAAAAGCCAGGGGGAAAAAGAAGGAAACTAGAATCTGGCTATTAGGTAGGAACCATTAGTGTGGCAGACAAAGAAATTCAGCCTAGAAAGCAGGAGAAATGGAGAGCATAGTGCTTCTCATAGATTCAGAAAAAGAGAACCTCATCTAGATTAGTGGTTCTCGAACATTTTGGTCATAGGACCCATTATTTACAATCCCAAAGATGGTTGTACACTTCAAAGATCTTTTATTAATGTGGGTTATACCTATGGATACTTACTATATTAGAAATTAAACCAAGCAATTTTGAAAATTAATTTTAAAATAACTAAAATAAACCCATTATATGTTAACATAATTGATGTATTTTTTGAAAAACTACTATATTTTCCTCCCAAAAAATGTAATAAGAAGAATGGCATTGCTTTATATTTTTGTGAATCTGTTTTATTAGGAGTCTCATGTCTGTTTCTATATTTAATCTGTTGTGATATCACAAATCATGGAGCCTCTAGAAAACTCCAACTGTGAGAAAATAAGTGAAAACAGCAAATAACAGGTTAGTATCATTATGAAAACAATTTTGACCTTAAAGATTCTCTGAAAATATCTTGGGAACTCCGCTAGAGTTAAGAATAAAAACAAATTAGAGTTAAAAAGACAATACAGGCTACATAAGAAACTACAAAAGATAGGCTATGATGATAATTATTAATATAAAAATATACTCTCACCTTACATTTATACATCACTTTGTTATTTACAAAAGCACTTTCTCATACACATCATATTTGATGCTCACCAGAGTCCTGTGAGGTGTTATTTCCAGTTTATAAACAAGGACTCCAAAGTTCAGAGAGGTTAGCTAACATGCCCAGATTCACACAGCCTGTGAGTAGAAAAGACAGATACAACATTCTCACCACTATCCCATATAGAAAAAGTAGTTTATCATCAGGGAAGTGTGGAAACACTAATGTAACCATCTCCATTTCCTAGACAGAGATACAAGGCCTGGAGTTTATTAAACGACCTTCCCGTGATCTGCAAGCAGGAGCAGAGTTGGGTCTGGATTCCAGATTTTCTGGCTCTGGATTAGGCTTTAGTAACTAAAGAAGCATAAGTCAGAGTTGAAAAACCTCTGTGAATTTTTTTTTAAATAAAGAACTGGATTCTAAATCTACTCAGTAGATAAATAGCTGCTCTGTAGATACAGGCAGTGGATTCGTTTGTCCTTTGCTCCTTAATCTTATTCACACATAAAAAAAAAATTCTTCAACTGACCTAAAAATAAACAAGAGCGTAGGAATCTCTAGCTCCTAGGTGGCAGGAGGAGGCAGAAAGTTTAATAAGCATCTCACTTTTGTAGATACCTTGCAGATGTTTCTAGATACCTTTATAAATAAGTCATGATTCATGCCTTTGGTTGAAAATGGAAATAGAATAAGAAAATGGATAATGATTGAGCTGGCTTAAATAATAATGACATTTTATTATCTTGGAAATTATGATGTACCAAGGTGAGGCATCTTGACGATAGGCTAATTCTGAAGTCAAATAACATAACAGAGATTCAAGTTCCTTCTGTCTTTCCACTCTGCCATCTTCAACATGTCAACTCTCCTCATAACCTCAAAATGTCTGCCAGAGTTCCAGCTGTCATATGTAAACACAACAAATTCGAAAAATAGAAGAGAGACTATTTCTTCTTATGCCTCTTTGTAACAGCAAAATAAATTTTCCCAAAAGCACACATGCAGACTCCAATTGCACAATTGTACTGCCTTTGTCTAAACATTACTGATGAGAAAAATGTGATCCAAAGATGAAAGGAGACAACCAACATTTACTGCTGCATATGGGGACGAATCAGCTTTCACTGGCACCATTTGGAAGGGGTCTGTCTGGAAGGAAGAAGGGAGAAATGAATAGTAATGGTTGCTACATTTTAGAGTTTCTCACCAAGAATTCATTCACTGCATTCATTCTCTGGGTTTTTTGTTTTTTGTTTTTTTTTGAGAAAATATGATGCTGACATAAACACTGTCCCACGGAAACGGAGAGACCTGAAGCCTAGCATAAAAGCCATGTATTTAGAATATAATATTAATAAATGTAGGTGACTGGTTTTGATATACTGGTGCTAAGTAATTGCTAATTTACTAAATGTAACATGTTAATTTTTTTAGTGTCTTCCACATAAAAGTTGTCACTAAACAACACTCCAGAGCCCCATTAAAATCAGCGAATGCAAGCAAATTCAATTAGTGTTCACTTTCAAGGCAGAGCATGCTATTCATATTAGGTCTGTAGATGTGGTAACGCAAGCATTAAGGAGTGCCCAAAAGCAATTTGGAGAATAAATGACTGGGGATGGGGCAACTAAGAATGGGAAGAAAAAAATAGATTAATCATTATGAAAGGAAAACCATCAAAACAAAGTTAAGAGTGGCATTCTATAAGCCAGCTCCTCTGTGGGCAATAAGCCACTCTCAGATCCTTAATAAGCTAAATAATCACTGTCTTGACTATAAATCACCAGCTGTAAACATCTTTCAGTAAAAAGCTTCCTTGTTTCTAGGGTCAATGAATTTAGTACCTTTGATTGCGACTAATTACCTCTATTTTTAAGCAAATATATATAGAGAGAGATACAGCAGGTTTTGCAAAAATGTTAGCCTTTGTGGCAATGGATATATCTGAGGAGATCTTTGTACATCATTTCTTCTCTATAACTGAGTAAGAATTATACTATATGCTAGAGAATACCAAAGTCGCTTTGATGTAACTCAAAAGAACACCTATCCTCCTTTCTCTAAGAAAATCTCAAACAGGTGGAAGCAGTCAAAGGCAGTTTTTAGTTCATTACAACTCTCATCCAACAAAACCACTAAAGATAAACACAGCAATCAAAAATAAAAATGTTAGATATTAAAGCAAAAAGTCCAAAGAGTAGCCACCTCCTCTACCACCCAAACAGGGTTCACTGATACTCTGCCCAGGTGACTGCAGATAGATCACCATCTTGGAGTCACTTTCATGCCCTATAAAGGGGGTGATGGCCACTGCATGACTCAAATGTCCTGACTAAATGTGCAAGACAGATTTTAAGGTAGCCTGGTGATCCTGCCTCCTGGGTTTCTTGCCCTTGTGACATCCCCTCCCCTTGAGCGTGGGTGGGACCTATGACTTTCTTTTAATCAACAGAAGATGGCAAAGATGATGAGATGCCACACCTGAGATTGGTTTATGTCCCCATCCCACCTTGTTAACAGACTTGCTATAGAGTCTTGCTTCCTTCTTCCATGCTGGCTTTGAAGATGCAAACTGCCATGTTGTGAGAGGCCTTACAGGGAGGGATGTATGGCAATGGACTAAGGGCAGCCTCTAGGAGCTGTAGTCAGCCTCTGAACAACAGCAAGCATCCAGGGCCCTCGGTCTCCCAGCCGCAAGGAAATGAAATTTATCAGTTACCTAACTGGGTTTGGAAGCTGACCCATTGCCCCAACCAACACCTTGACTGTATCATTTCAGAGGACCCAGCTGAGTCTTGCCTGGACTCCTAATGCACAGAAACTGTGAGATGATAAATGCAAACTGTTAAGCCACTACATTTGGGATAATTTGTTACAGAGCAATAGAAAACTAATACACTAACCAAACCTAAAAACAGGACTTCTGGTTGTGGAGAATGTCGAATCAGCACAATCAGACAAGCTCTGCCCCAGACTCCACCAGTAATTCATGGCCTTCTGCCCCATGTTTCCTCTTCCTCAGACTCTCACTGATTGTTGGGTTGGTGGGTTAATCTAGTCTGCACATTTTGTGATTTACTCTTGTCACTTTCTTCCTTCTCAGAGACACTGCCACTCTTCCCAGCAAATGGGAAACCATTTCATGCAATGAAACAAAATTTATTAAACTGTGTCCAACTAGCCTGATAGAATTTATGCACCACCAAAGTGAACCAATTTATTCCTCATTCAGACACATCAATTTCATTGTCCCTACATCCATTAATATAGCACCCTTCACTGATGTTTCACTTGTCTAAGCTGGATCATCTCCTCATGATATTTTGTGATAGAGAATTCTGAGAAAAGAATACCACAGATGACTTCGTATAAATTTTTTTGCTGTCTTTGTGCAGTTATTTTTTAAATATATAGCTATAGAACCATTAACAATGGCATTATTACAGATGTAGAGAAATGACACATTGTTGGCATTTATACTATATGTCCCTTTTATTCAAAGTGCTTTTAGAAGTGATAAATAAGTTTGACTTTTAGGCTCAAAAAATTGGAAGTAGAGATAGAAAAATATATGGATGTCTTGTCTCCTACTCTGCAAATAGCATATGCTTGAATTTTAAGTTAAAAGGACAAATATAGAACGAAGACGGGGGCAGGGGATGGAAATAAAAATTTGCGGAAAGTGGAAAGCAAAATTTTGATAACCTATGCATTCGGAATCTACACAATTTTTGTGTAAGAAGGCTAAAGTAAAATTCACAACAAATCAATACATCTGCTTAATTGATCTTTGACTGAAATTTACTTTCTTCATCAGTAAAGAGTCAGAGCAGTTCATTGCATTAGCATAACTGTAACGCAGTGCTCGCAGAAGAGCTAACAAAACCAGAATATCCCAGGGACTTTTAATAAAGCAGCAATGTTTCAGAAAACATCAGCTGCAAATACATCAACACTTACGTGTTCCAGAGTAACCCAGAGGAAGAAATTTAGCTTACAAAATAGACAGTAGGAAAACACCACAAAAAGATAAGATTACAGTGTCTTAAATAACAGAGACCAAAGTTAGATCCAATTAGAAAGTTGGATTCCTACAGAGGAGCTCTAAAGGTGAGAAACAGTGGTGGCTCAGGAATTTCGTTATAGAAGGGATTGGGGGAATTATCTTATTGGGAGGGAGGTTAGAAATTTGTCTTCAGTTGTGTTTTCCTAGACTTTAGACTTTACATAAGAATTTAAAAACATCGATTATCTATTTTAAAGAATAGGATATGGAAGAAGCTGATAGCTAAAGTCAACTGTGGCACTACCACTGATGAGAAAAGAAAAAAATTTCACCTCTGATGCCAGGTTTTAGGTGCATAATAGGACAAGAGAAACTGCTGAGTAAGTAGCTGTCTTAGCCTGTTTTTTGTTGCTATAGCAGAATACCTGAGACTGGGTGATTTATAAAGAAAAGAGGTTTCTTCTGCAGGCTGGGATGTTCAAGGGCATGGCCCTGGCTTCTGGCAAGGGCTTCCAGGCTGCATCATAACATGGTGGAGAAGGTCCAAGGAGAAGCAGACACACACAAAGAGGCAAAACCTGAGGGCCATCCTGGCTCTGTGACAAGCCGCTCTCTCGGGAACCCATCCATTCCTTCAAGAACTAACCCAGTCTCGAGAGGGCGACAACAACTCACTACCTCAAGAATGGCACCAAGCCATGTGTGAGTGATCTGCTCCCATGACCCACACGCTTCCCACCAGCCTCACCTTCAAACACTGTCACATTGGCGATTAGATTCAATATGAGTTTTGGTGGGGACAGGCTCAAACCAAAGCGGTAGTCTTACATATAATAGTTTGTGGCTTCCCTGAGGATAGAGCCGGGCCTTGATCATTTAGCACCTGCACTTTGAGAACACGGCAACTTTTGGCGTATTAATGAGTTACTTTTTCCAGTTTTCTAAATTGCTGCATGAGTTTAAGATAACTTAACTTGTCAAAGCTGCAAACACTTCCTCTCCAATTTCTTCATCAAACAGAAACTGACAAAAGATAGGCCCCTTCTTTCTTAGCCCTTCCCTAAAATTCTGGCACAGAAATACGAAGTTTTAAATAATGCACTACTCTCATTAAATATACTGAGAAAAAGTAAAAATAAATGATGCAAATAAGAATGATAAATATCAATCTGCCCCCCCATAAAGGATTTATTGTTCAATGATGAAAATTTTAATTTTTGACAGTAGGAGCCCATACAACCAAGTTCTAAAAACAACCATAACAATAATAATAAAAACTCAGGCTTGACTTCAAATAGATCAAGTGATAGGCTAATAAAAATACTATAGACTAACCCTTTCATGAAGGTAATAGAGTAATTTTTCAGGCTAACAAGCTAAAGGAATCGAATGTGGGCTAAAAGATAAAACGCTTAGAGAATTCCAAAACATACTGTGTTTGCTGGAATGGCAGCACTGCCGATGCGGAGAGCGTGGGGCTTCAGAAGCAGGAGTGTCACCGTTCAAGTTGTGACTCTAGCACTTCTCAGCCGTGTGTCTGGACAAATCACTTTACCTTCCTCATCTATAACATGCAGACAATACCCAATTGTTTTTCTGAGGATTAGGAACAAGTAAACATTTAAAAATGACTTGTGTTATAGGCCAGGCATTGTTTTAAACACATTTAATCCTTATAACAGTGTCATGGCATAGATAGTATTATTATTCCCATTTCACACATAAGGAAACTAACACGCAGAGATGTTCACTCGTCCGTGTCAG
The DNA here is from genome assembly GCA_004363605.1 of Indri indri. NCBI lineage: Eukaryota > Metazoa > Chordata > Mammalia > Primates > Indriidae > Indri > Indri indri. The sequence continues at coordinate 24,616 of RJWJ010009249.1, forward strand.
AGAGCCTGGACTGAAACCCAGGGAGCCTAGGTCAGAGCTTGTGCTCTTAACCTCTATTACACCAGGCAGCCTCTCAAAGCATCCATAATAAAATCATTAATGACCGACTTTTATTAAGCACTTTCTTTGTGTCAGGTACTATGTTAAGCATCTTTCTCATATTATCATTTTGGTTTTAAAACAACCCCATGAAGTAGGTACTGCCAGAATCACCACGATGCTGTATTGCATTATTCCTCACACAGCACCTGGCGTAACACAACAGCTCAACAGAGGGTAGTTATTATTATTACCCCCATTTGTACTAGTCTGTCTTCAAGCACAAAGCAAAGAAACAACCCTGAGCGGCTCTACTGACATTAGAAATAAATTTACTTTGTAGAATAATGTTTTCTCAGTGTGCTGGAACACACGTAGACTCACACCCACACCCTTTCCAGCCTCCCCGTTACAGCCATCTCTGCAACTAGGCAGACCTTCCTTTCTAGTTCCAGGAAATAAGTATGGCTGTTTGGCCAGGGCTGTTTGCTGCTGCTGTATGGAAAATGAAATCTCTCTGCTTCTGTTCAATGTATTGAACTCTCTAACCACGGCATCAATACCTTACACACTTTCCAATCTCCATCTTTTGTGTCAAAAATTAGGGAGAGATTGTGAGAAACTACTGCAATGGAGGCAAACAATGAATAAATTGCAAAGTTCTCTGCTTGGTTCACTAGGAAAATTCCATTTTTTACGTTTAGCCTGTGCTACTGCACCCACTGCAGAGCTACAAATATACTTGGAGAGGCAGATTTAGGAATGTGGTTTCCTGTTCCATAGCCGAAACAATCTGAAGCAGAGGACAGCTGGAGGGAGACTGCCTGGTCAGGGTGATAACACAGCAGTGAATGCGAGAGATGGCCTCCGGGGCACTAATCCAACTTCATGCAGGGCAGGCCGTCCTGCTTTCTGGGGCTGAGGTGAGGCAGCAGAGCCCCCTCTGCTGCAAAGGGAGACGGAGATTTCACAAGATGAGCAATGTTCGAATCTCCCAGGCAGCAGATGGAAGGGTATGATCCAAATGTAAGAGAGACTCTGACCTAGGAATGAATTTCTACACAATTCTTGGCAGCACGATTGCTAAATTAGCTTGCGCTCATTTTAGAATTAGTTCACATTTTTAAGTACAAATGTCAATTAGTGACAAGAAAAAGCAGCAGAAGGAAACTGACTGGGATTAACATCTGGCCATGGAGAGCAGACTTACCTTAGTTACCTTTGTCTGATAATAATAATGAAAAAAAAAAGAGTGGTTTTCATTTATTTTATTCTTATAGATTTAGGGGATACCAGTGCAGTTTCGTTACACAGATATATTATGTAATGGTGAAGTCTGGGCTTTTAGTGTACCCATCACCTGAATATTGTACCCAGCAGGTAATTTCTCATCCCTCACCCTCTCACCTTTTAAAGTCTCCAATGTCTGTTATTTCACTGTATGGCCATGCGTATGCTTCCACTTATAAGTGAGAACATGTAGTATTTGCTCTTCCATTCTTGAGTTATTTCACTCAGGATAATGGCCTCCAGTTCCATCCAAGTTGCTGCAAAGGACGTTATTTCAAGTGTTTTTTATGGCTGAGTGGTATTCCATGGTGTATATATTAACCACATGAAGAGTGATTCTCAAATACTATGTACATAAAAATCACCTGGGCAAATATAAATTCAAATGCAAATATCCAAGGCCCACTCCTGATGTCCCTGATTTCAATGGCTTGGTGACCTCAGGCTAGGTCATTCTAATGACATTTGTCTGTGGACCAGGGCTGAGACACACTATTAAATGCTTCCTGAGCACAGGTTATAGCAAACCTATGAGTGAGTCAGTGGAATTGGCTACAGAGGAAGCTTGCATCACATACTTACCTGGGCCTTGGTACCTGGAATTTATCCCAAACCCTGTAGAGGAGCCGATTGCTGCACTCCTCTTCCCCACTCCTCCATTCTACTCTCTGATTTTTCCCTAAAATTGTTTTAGATTTTAATGTATCATCTAACATTATCCCAACCTAGAAAATGAGAAGACAGACTCAGAGAGGGGTGATAATATTTTCCTACATTATATAAAAGATATATAATAAGGGGAGTCACATTCAAGGTTACTGTGTACCTCCCCATCTTCACCGCCCCCCAGCACCCCCTCCCCCATGTTTGGATTATAATATCTAATAACACCTGACAATTATTGAGCCCTTTTGTACTCATTGTACTGAATATATTGTATAGATGATCATGTTTAATTATAGTAAATGTTAATCTACTAGAATTAATCAGGAGTCTAAAAGTTATTGAAAAACAGATTTGAAAATGCTTTATGAAGAATCTTAATGTGGCAAAAGAAAATATTTCAAATAAAAAGCAGTATGCTTATTCTGGGCAAATGTTAATAGAATAAGACCAACAGGAATCTCCCTTAGATAGCTTTAGCCTTACTCTGGGTTTATGACATAATGTATTAAGTAGCCCTCAAGCAATGGTAGCACCTACTGGAATATAGCTTCTGCCCCTACCTCCACTATCCACTTCTAAGTGAGCCTCCCTCAAGATCAATAAAGACGAGAGCAAGAAAGGAAGAATTCAGAGCAGGTGTTAAGGCTTGGAGGCAGATGACTGAAGAAAGAATCAAAGGCTTGAGCAAAGATACTCAGAAGTGAAATGTAGGAATTTTCAACACTAGTTCTCCATGATATTTTATAAAATGTATACACCAAATATAATTATAACTAATGTGTTATTGTTTAAATAGTTGCCTTTTTATCTTTTAAAATGTATGAGAAAATATAAAGTGACCTCTCTAGGTTTTCTCAGAGGGGTAGAAAAAATAATACACTAAAACACATAGAAAAGTGCCTAGCACATTGGGAGTCATCAGCACAGGTTAGATGTTCTTATTTTCCATGTCACCCTCCCACAGTGACACCAACAGCTATTCCTCCTTGGCTATTTTAACAAAACTCCGCTAATCACCCAATGACAACTCTCTAAAAGGAAGGCGTTAGGGAAATAAAATTAAAAACAAAATCTCCTGCCAACCCAGAAAATCTCTCCACGAATGTAGAAAAGAAAGAAAGGTTTTATTGTTGAATAAACATTAAACCAGAATGTGGTACCCATCACAGCCAATCTGCTAAGAAATTGAAAAGACAGAAAGAAATCTCCCCATTATACAGCCAAGCAGATACAAGCCATTACATACATGTTCTCAAGATGAACAATAACTGGTCCTCAAGTAAGAGGACTTGAAAGCATCATTTGTCACACAAAGTTCCTCTCAAATTCATTTGATAATTGGACTAACCATTTGTGCTAGCTAGTTGGCCTTACCCAAAGAAAAACTAAATTTCTTTTTTTTTAATTTCAGGATATTATGGGGGTACAGATGTTTAGGTTATGTATGTTGCCCTTGCCCCCAAAAAAATAAATTTCGTATATCTTTATGATAAGCAGTAGTTTTGGAGCCACACTCCCTCTGATGTTAGGCTCCTACACTCCCAACAGGCTGAAAAAAAGGGGCACTATCTCTCTTTATAATTATCTTTCAAAAAGATAGTTCCCAGGTCCTGAAGGAAAACATTCTTGGGTCATAAATCTGGTAAGAGCCTAATTTAGCTTTTAAAAAGGCTTACGTGTATTTTGAAGAGACAGAGAAAGACTTTAAAAGTTTTCTAAAACAAATCCTCTAAGAAAAGAGAGAGGCTGAGTTTCTTCCTTTATTTTCATCAGGGAGAATTAAGCCTCTTATTTTTAAATTGTATTTGCCCTTACAAAGGCAAATATCTGGGAGGAATTTAAAAATCTCTCTGGTATCCTTCCCTGACTATCAATTATTTCCTAATGAGGAAACCCTACACAGACATAAACAAAGGAATTAGAGAAATTAGAAATTTCCATGAAACATAATGGATAGTGGATGGGACATAGAGCATCTATTTTTTATTAAGTCAGAAGAGAGAACTATTACCATTGAAAATAAAAATACTAAGTTGACATGATGTTAAGAGACAGTGTTCTATCAAAGACCATATAAAAGTCAAGCTCTGACTTCATAATCATCACATCCTTTCTGAAGACATTTTGAAGGACACTGATACTGGTGTGCTAGTCAAATTGGGTAAATAAATTCTGTTGCTTTAAAACTAAAGCCTACCCATCTTCATCGCCTTTGTCCTCAGTGGGTATCACAGTGCTGTGATGACACTACCAGTGTGTGGTGGTGTCACTCTCCTAAGAAACAGCTGCATCACGGAGAATAGTTATTCCTATAGAAATATGCTCAGAGGGAACTCTGCGATCCTTCATGGTGAAAGTGCCTTGTAAAGGTGAGATATCGCCACCATTATGAGTGAGATCTAACCCTGGACAACGTCATAAACTTAATAGTGAGAGTTAAACCACCATCATCTCCAAGTATTCCAGCCAATCTGTATTCTCATCACAGCTCAAAAATCATGGGCTATCATAAGCAGGATATCTGCCTACGACCCCAAGCTATGCTTTTCAGATCATTAAAACCACAGGACACTCTAGGCCTAGCTTATCCCCATCAAATCATAGATTTAAAGTATTATCCTTCAGAAAAACTATGTATCAAAATGATTTTACAATCATTATTAAAAATCATCAAATAATGTTAATGCAGTAACATGTTCTAACACAATACTTTGGTTTTTCTTAATGTCGACTATAATAAAGTGAAATGGACTTCCCCTTAATAATTAAACTTTATTTTTTTACTTCAAAAGATAAACATTTTAGTGTTAGCAAGATGCTGTGCCCAAAGCCATATTGTGCCTAAAACAAAGATATGATATATAAGATAGTCCTTCTACATTTTTAGGACTTTAAAGAGATCAGCAGGCACTGGCAGAATTACCAAGCTGCCTAGTGACCTACAAAGTCAAAGTTCTGTAGCAGGAACATTACTGCCTTTCCCAGCTTTCGAGCTCAACACCTACCCAAGATTACAAGGTTAATAACTTTTTTCATAGGTTCTAGGAGCTTCAGATACCAGTAAGGTTCCAATGAGCAAGTGCATTCTTTAGTTCCTTCTGCCTGATGAGAAGGGATTGATTCAAGCAGGGCTAAATGAACATGAATTTCATTGGGAGAAAGTTGCATTGTTTCTGGGACAAGCTGAGATCTCTCCCACGCACTCCTCTTTCTAACCCTGGTTGGCCACACCCAGCCTACGTCTCAGATCTTGTTCTATACAACTACACTCACCGCTTATCTATGTCTGTGCCCATCCCTCCACATTTCCGCTCCAGATCCATTGGCACAAGCCATTTACAATGGAAGCCAGTGTATCCACAGTGATCGTCAGCTTCATATTATCCCAAAGAAACACAAATACAGCTTCTGCCTCCCTGTGCATGGTTTTTTAAAATTAAAAAATGGACAAAAACAAGATTTCTCAGGTAGAGAAAACCTTCCTGGTCAACAAAGTTCCATTCAAGATCCATATTGGTGTTGTCTACCTATAGAATAGAAAATGACAGCCTGACCATTCAAACTTAAAATTCTACTCCTCAAAATTCCATTTCCTCCTGAGACAGTATAGCATTCTGATTAAGAAGATGCACTTGGGAATCTGACTGGTATGGGTTTGAAAGCCACTCCCAGGCAGCATTACCTATATGGGCATGAGCAAGACACTGCCTCACCAGCCTCAATCCACTCATTTGGTAGAACAAGGATTATGATCCGTGTCATTCCCACGGGGTGTAAAGATTCAAGAAAAGCACTTAGCGTGAGGCCCTGCATAATATTAAGTGCTCTATAAATGTTAGCTGCTATTAGTAATATTACCATCAAGTGGCTCAGCTAGTGCCAAGTATGATGGATGATCTCTTTTGTGAAATTTAACTTATAAATCTTAAAAGCAAGAAGGCCTCAAGGAGTACCTGACTAGGATAGAGCCACATACATGAATTCATGACCTTCCACCCCCAGCTTGAATCTCATTACCTTCAGCTGACAGAAGCAATGAAACACCCCAATTTCTTAACCAAACTTCACTATTCTTTATGAAAATCCAGTCCAGACCTGACTAGCACCTCCCTAATCAAAGGCCCTCTATATACACAATTTTTTAGGGTATAGCTATCAGGCAAACCCAGGCACACATAATCCCGTTATGCCATGTTCTCCCAATGGTGCAATGAGGTCTATATAAGGTCTTCTTCTAAGTTTTCAGTGGACTTCATATGACTTCAGATCCACCACTGTAAGTCAACTCCTTGACTGTAAGGACCATCTTGAGACCTTACTTTAGGGCCATAGGTTAATGGTAAAACTCTTATCAATAAGCACCCAATGCCTGGAAGAGAGTTTGGTGCAGTGGAAACCCCCCGCTCAACATACCAGTCAATCTATTAAATTAAAAAGCTTCTGCACAGCAAAGGAAATAGACACATACAGAATGGGAGGAAATATTCACAAATTATACATCCAGTAAAGGGCTAATATCCAGACTGCACAAAGAACTCAAACGAATCAGCAAGAAAAAAACAAACAGCCCCATTAGCAGGTGGGCAAAATACATGAACAGAAGATTTTCAAAAGAAGATAGACACATGGCCAACAAACGTATGAATAAATGCTCAGCATCATTAATCATTGGGGAAATGCAAATTAAAACCACAATGAGATATCACCTTACCCCAGTTAGAATGGCTTTTATTTAAAAATCCAAAAACGATAGATGCTAGTGTGGACACAGAGAGAAATAAATGCTTATACACTGTTGGTAGGACTGCAAATTAGTACAGCCTTGATGGAAAATAGTATGGATATTTCTCAAAGAACTAAAAGTAGACCTACCATTTGAATCTGCAATCCCACTACTGGTATATACCCAAAGGAAAAGAAGTCCACTTTATCAAAAAGACACCTGCACTCAAATGTTTATTGCAGCATAATTCACAATTGCAAAGATGTGGAATTAACTCAAATGCCCATCGATTCATGAGTGGATTAACAAAATGTAGCATATGTATACCATGGAGTACTACTCAGCCATAAAAAGAAATGAATTAATGTGTTTTGCAGGAATTTGGATGGAACTAGAGACTGTTATCCTAAGTGCAGTATCTCAATAATGGAAAAATAAACACCACATTCACTCTGTAATAATTTGGAACTAATTGATGTGCACACATGAGCACAGAAAGAAGTAAAAATCATTGGAAACCAAGAAGGGGAAAGGGGGGAGGGGAGGGGCAAAAACCTACCTAACAGGTACAATGAACACTATTCTGGTGATGAGCACACTTATAACAGTGACTAAAGCATTATAAAACTATTCATGTAACAAAAACATTTATACCCCCTGAATATATTTTGAAATTAAAAAAATTACTTAAAGAAGGTAATTCAAATACATTAACCTGGTTACAAAAGCAGAGTCAAGGAGAACATGAAGCTCTACAGCCAGTCTCATACCAAAGAGCTTCAGAACAGAATGTCAGAAACTGAACCAATGTCATCCAAGTGACTGTAATCCCCGAAATGCCTGCTTAGTGGGAGAAGGGATTATAAGGATCAAAAGTGGGATATCTCCATTGCCTTGGACACAGCCCACAGAGCTCTTAGTGAACTGAGTACACATTTTCTCACTAGCTTCATCACTCCTATTTTCTCCCCTACACCTAAGGTCCAGCCTTACCAAATTAGTGAGTTTCCCTCTAATACCTTCAAGACTCCCTGAACAAACTTTTCCTATTACAGTTCACCAAATTCATACTTTTCCTTTAAAACTCAGCTGGAGCATCCCCATCTTACATGTTACCTTTATCATAGCATTTTACATTGTATTGTGATTGCCGGTTCATATATTAATCTCACCCAGTAGAATTTAAGCCCTTAAGGACAGGGACATCACAGTTCAATGCAGGTACACAGGGGACTCTCAAAAAATTATTTTGATATTACAGATATTGCTATTCTCAATGGGAACTTCACAGCACTTTTTTATCTCTTGTATTTTAATTATTTATTACTTGTTTATGAGAAAACTATTAGCTTAACTTTTTTTCCTATCTTGTTTCTAACTAGTTTACAGAAATTTCTTACTAGTCATAATAGTTTCAACTGGTTCTCTTAAGGTTTTTTAGAGCAAAAATTCATATCAACTGGATATACTATTTTAATCTCTTATTTTCAAATATTGATATCTCTTACTTCTATTTCATAATTCATTTCATTACCCATAAATTCAAGAATATGGTCAAATAATAATGGTGATTTCAGGACACTGTTTTATTTCTAATTTTACAATAGACACTCATATTTTCTGATTAAATGTGATGTTGGCTATTGGTCTTAAATAGTTAATTCAATTAAAAGATAAAATTTCTCAAAATAAAAAGCCAATCTCTTTAGAACAAAATTAAAATAAACATGGGCAAGGTGAATCAAGCAAATAGTAACAAAGAAAGCAGAAGGATAATATTAATATCAAAGTGGACACTGAGACAAAAAGTCTTAGCTGGTTTGTGTATGTCTTCAGTGGTTTACAATACTGTGATCCAAGCTAGGCTTCAAGGTCATAATTTCTTAGTGAAGGATTTTTATGGGAGCATTGTTCTGTTCCCTCCAAGTAGATATTTAAAGGCCAAGCCTATGTTTTTATCTTCCTTGTATGACAAGGCCAAGATGGGGGGGTCTTGAGTTGTATTACTAGATTCCCCCCTCCTCTTGCCTTAACCCATTATGTGCCATGTCCAAGAAGGAGTGGGCAGATGGATGAAAAAGACAGTCTGGCTATAGCTACAATTGTTACACAGTTATCATATAGTAATCCTATCCTACTACGACTCTCAACTTCAAAGTCTAAATTTAGATTCAGCTCTTTGTTATCTAGGAAGGATATCCAGGTAGTAAATGTATTTATATTTAGAATACTTAAGCAAGTATACAAGGGCACATAAAATAAGATGAAATTAAAATAGAAATAGAGAAAGGAAAACAATGATGAAAACATAGATTGGAGCTAGAACTGAGAAATCTAAATGTATTAGATACTGTATACTCTTTTTACCTGTATTAATCAAAATTCAGCTGATATGCCACAGAATAAAGCAGCAATGAATTTAAAAGATAGAATATGATTTTCATTAGAGAAAATTACAAGCAGAGAAAGTGGGTCTGCTCTACACAGTATTCAGAGGCCCGCACTACTTTGTCTACCTTATGGTTCTGTCATCCCAAAGGCATAGTCCATATGTACATAGTTCAAGATAGTGCCTTACTACACTTGTATTCCCATTGCACATATCAATTCCACTCTCTATCATTAGCCATAATACATTCACATTGCCACACCTAGTTGCAATGAGGATTGGGAAACATAATCTTTACCTAGGTATCCACGTAACTCCACTAAAAGTTCTATCATTGTATAAGAAGGGAAAGCAAGAACAAATATAGTGGGCAACTAGCTGCTTTGATCTCATTACAGTAAGCCTAAACATATTTGACTCTTAACATTCTTACAATCAACATAAAAAGAAAATCCATTGATGATACTCTTTAGATGTAGAATTATAAGGATAATAAAAAGATATTAAAATAAATTTTTTTAAAAAGAGAAGCCATTGAAGTTATATAATTCATGGTGAATGTAAGATAGAAAATGGATAATTTTCTTAGGTGAATTAACAAGGATTTTGGTAGGAAGCCCAAACTAGAATTTTTCCAAAGTACTACATGTTCTGAAACTTTGTATATCAGTGATAGTCTCCCTGTTTCCCTTATTCATGAACTCCAACTTGGAAAGACATAGAATTCACAGGCCATAATTTTTTCCCCAAAATATTCTTTAAATACCACTACACGGTATTTGGTGTTCTGAAAAAGAAATTTGATGCCAAACTCATTTTTATTCCTTTTGTTATGTGCTTAGATATGCAAAGAAATTTCATTTTATTTTTTACTGGAATAAGTCTAAATACAGGATTTATTTTCTTTAATTACACACAAATTATAGTGAAACTTCATTCCCAAATTCAAATCTTTTTAGTTCACAAAAGCTTCTTCTGTTATTTCTTCGATTATTTACTCCACATTAATTTTTGTCTTATTCTTCAAGAATACTTATTATGTATCCATAGCTTGAATTTCCATATCTGTTTTATTATCTTTTATCATAGTTATTTTTTTCCTTTGTGTTAGGATGGTATTCCTCGAGTTTGTCCTCCATACCCTGGTCTCAATTTTTCACTAAATGGAAAGTTACTTAGTACAAAGATATTTATATTTGTACTTATAACCCTTATGATTTCCAACTTTTAGCATTAAAAAGAACTAGCTTTATTTCATGTGATACTATCTGGCCTAAATTTCACTTTGTCCATTATAAAAATCACAATCCATGCTTTTATCTTAATTTCTGTAACCATTTTGTTTTTCTTTTTCCTCAACCTCCTTCGTAGAATAGGGAAAGAAGTTCTCAGACCTTTTTCTTATTGGAAATGCTGCCAAAGGTGTTTACTAATTGCTAATCTTTCATTCCTATATGTTTAGAGATAATCAACCAACCCGCCAACCAAGTAGCATTTTTTGAGCATCTGCTATATCTCAGAGACTGTGCTAAGCATTTATCACTCAGTGTGAAACAAGAAAGACATGGTCTCTGCTTCCATGGAGTTTACAATCTAGTAGCAAGCAAGATGTATCAGAATGTCATGCCAAAGACAAAGCATAGAGTGTTTGTTATTGGAAGTCACATGTCAAGGGACTTGATCTAGGCTAGATGTTGGGAGGATACCTCCCTCAGGAGGTGGCAATTAGGTTAAGACTTAAAAACTAAATAGGAGTTAATGATCAACACTACAGTGCTCACACAGTAGTAATATTCTCCAGGGATTAGGAGGTTGGTGGGGGGTAAACTCACAACTAATGGACGTGGTGAGCATTGTAGAGGGGAAGGGCATTGCCTCTAATTGTTGCTTGGGTGAGGCAAAGTCATAAAATGTAACCAAAATGTTTGTACCCTCATAACATCCTGAAATGAAAATAAATAAAAAGAAATAAATAGAAGTTAAGAGTTAGGCTGAAATAAAAAATAATAATAGTTTTAAAAAAGTGTTAGGGAGTCATTTGGGGGCAGGGAATGGAAGGTGAAAGGGGAGGATAGAGAGGTAACTGGATTAGGGAGATTCAGATACAGAAGCTGGCCCTGACAGGAGAGAGCATGGCACCCTGAAGGCACTTCTTCCGGATGGCTAGAGCTTGGAGTGTGAATGGTCAAGAACAAATCGTATCTGGGAATAAGCTATGCCTACCTTTGTAAATATGTGGTGGAGGTCAGAGAGCAGCAATATGACATGACAGTGAACAGGTGGCTCTTGGGCCATCCATCCCTGAGATCTTATAATATGTTCTTACCCTGGTTAAGTCAGCCAGTGCCAACTGATGAAGGCTAAATCATAATCCCAGTTTTCTGCAGGGATAGTCAATCCCTGAGACAAAGATATCACAACAATTACCTGAGAAAATCTGTGGCCAAATTATGCAACACAAATGAATTTTGATCTGTAGGTGCTCAGAAAATACTAGTTGGTTGGGTAGTTGGTTTACTGTCTCCAAATACATAGACTTGAAAAGCCTAGCAATTAAAATATATCGTGGGTTAAATTTCAATTTAATTTCCAGACCCATCTAAGACCTTTAACATTAACATGAAAAATAAAGTTGGTTACAACTGTAATATATGCATATTTTACAAAAGATTAAGAGAGGCTGTAGTCTTTCAACAGTCACAATACTTTATCTTCAACGGCTCACAAGGATCATTAAGGATTAAAAAGAAAGATGGTGGTCAAATGTCAGTGCTTTCTTTCCAAATATGAACAGAAGGTGCAACAGTGTGATTCATTACAAGTGAAATCAAAGACGTTGAGGACTGAATGCACCATGTGAATATCAGACTAATCCTCTTTGTGCCACTGAGGGACGTTGATGGCCTCACTTAACCTTGCTATGTCTCCATTTCCCAATCTGTAAGACAGGGTTAATAATTTTAACCCACTTCTCAGAGATAGTAGATGGATTAACTATAACAACAATAAACTGATTAAAAACACAAATCATGAGAATGTTTTAACAAGTGCTATAATTTCTCATAGTAAGAAATGTGAATTTCTTCTCTAGAATTGTTCCAAATGCTTCAGCTAGTAATTTATTAGAAGAAAAATACATTGTGACCTTCCCTTTCAGTGACTAAAGATATTCTCTGGACGGAGTCCTTTTTTTTTTAATAAAAACTTAACTTTTTTTTTAGGTATAAAAAATGACTTTGATCCTATCTCAGCCCAGTGATTCAATGGATGGCAACTCCGCCAGGAAGATTTAAGAGCTCTGTCCTCAACTTATGAGGCTCCACTGAAAAATACTCATTTAGCAGTTTGAGAGTTACCTTGACCTAGAATTTACACCAGAAACAACAAGGGCATAAAGATAAAACCACTTTAGCTCACTAATCAAAATAAACTTACCCTAGACAAATTTACTGAATAAACATAAAGCAAACCAATTCAATTGTCTGCTCAAATTTCACAGTTATAAGAGTATAAATACCATATACCTAAATATTGTTCCTAATTAAGTATATTATTTCTTCAGAGACTGGAATAACAGGAAAACACTAAAGGTCATTGTCGGGTAATCATCATGAAAGTTACTAGTCAACCTGCATTTGTACTTTACAGAAATATTCACATTCCTATAGCATCCAGAATGCTGAAATTCTGGAGCAGAGAGTCAGTTAAGCAAACATTAAGTGAATCCAAAGCCGCACAATAGATTGCAGTGTTAAATCCTGGCAGACTACAATTTATTAACACCCACAAATAGATTACTTCTGTTGAAGTCAAACAGCCTGGAAAAAAATGGATTTTCTATAATCCAGCTACCCAGTTTCCTTTCAATTTTTGAAAAAGTACAACTTCCACTTTATGACATGACCACATTTTTTCAACTAGAGGGCAAGAAATAAATCATACTGTATGTTATGAGGGTAGGATCCCCAGATGAGGGGATCATAAATCCCACCTCCAAAAAGGTTGTAAACCCTCCCATCACGTAACAGAAGTATGCAGAATAAGGCTTCTGCCTATCTACATGGCCACATGACATACACCAAGTAGGTCAGAGAGTTCCCAACATAGCAGTCAGCAAAACAGTGTTTCCAAGGTCTCAAAATAACACTACTTTCTATTTCTCTCCTTTCCAATTCAGAGAGAGACACAACTACCTAATTATACTAATGTAGTACTTTCTTCTGGAGATATTCGAACCTATTTTGGTGAGGGATTTTTCAATGAGAACTTGAAATTTGGAGAGGGAAACAGAAAATGAACTCAAGCACAAAGCAGAAGTACTGGATTATTTTCAAGGTGCAACATTTATTATTTTTTAAGTTTTTACCTTTAAAAATATGTCAAAATAAAGCTTTTAAGTTATAAATGGGTACATTATATTACAAAAAAATGCTAGGTTAATCTATTTAGGTATAATTATTGTTTCTAGAATAACTAGAGTTAAATCAGGTGAAATTTTGAATGAGAGTAACATCAATCATGAAATCAAATTGTATTCTTGCTGTTCAGGCTAGATATCCAAGAATAATGAAAATTTGAAGAGAAATGGAAAGGTTTAGATTAGTTTGAACTACTCGTAAAATTTAAGGAAGTAAAGATAAGTCTTTCTAATAAAAATAGAACAACTTCTCCACTGGTACTCAAACAATACCAGGTGGTCTAACATTGGTACACACCTATCCTTCACATACATTTTGGAGAGGAATTTTTACATTCACTGGGCCAATTTAAATAATATAAATGGATATAGGCAGTCAAAGGAGAACATAGATCAGAAAAATTTCTAGGTCCAATATCAAAGATGGAATTAGCATAATATTAGACTGTCTCTGTGCTTCAGACTTTCTATTCTGTCCTCAGAATGCTTAGCCAGTGTTCGTTCTGAGGTTCATGTTACAAGATCTATCAGAAAAAAAATATGTATCCAAAATGGAGAACCTTATGATTTTCCTAGGGGAATGTTTGACTGTAGTTTTCCACTACATAAGTGTGAAAGTGTGTTAGCAAATATGATGGAAATGCTAATTAGAACATTAAGGCAATTTTTTTCAATGCAAAATGAACATAAAAATAAGCATTACAGGCATTGTAACATTGAAAGTTCTTAAATCAGACTTTGCAAATTTGAAAAAAAAATATGTGATGTGTTACTTCCTTTAAATATGCTAAATGCATTATTAATTTGGTATTCAGGCCAGACATGCAAGAATAATAAATTGGATATTCATTCCATTGCTCACCAATAAATAACCAAAAACCACTGGGAATACTAAACAAGAAGTAGCCCCATGGTAAATGATTTCTATCTTCTAATTTTGATTTCTATAATAATATTCAATAGCAAGAGGTGTTAGCCAAGAAAATCAAAATCTTAGTCTCCCTCTAACCTGTCCAATGTAAAATATCACATTTCCATGTTCAGTTGTCAGTGTGGTAGAAATGAACAAGCTAAGCCCCTCCTGCCCTATCCCCACATACAAACTTGGTGAAGTTTACAAACTAGAATTTCAAAAGAAAAGAGAAATGCTTTGTGCCAGAGGAAGGATTAGTATAAATTTTTAAATTCTGGTTCTTAAAAGTTTATTATAAATACTGCTGTTTTCACTATTTCAACTAAAGGAATTCATAAAAGAAAGACCCTAATTTTGAGTGTTCTTATTGGTTAGCTGTGGGTTCAATGTGATTGTTGTGGGGGTTATAATTTGATTCCAAAATTTACTCTAAAGTTTAAGGAAGCCATTGTTTGTGGACATAGTAAATATAATCATTTATTTCAGTCAATGAAAACCAAAAAGGAAACACACTCTCTTGCCTCCCTCCTTTTGACAAGTTCACACCCTTCTGTCAACTATCAATGGGACTTATTTAATTCTTTGGAAAAAAAAATCAATGTACTTCTTTTAAAGTACTGATGTAAGTTAATATTTTGTTTTCCTCCTGTAACATATTTATGGAATAAGTTCCAATTCATCATGAATTTTTATAACCTTATCGTTATATTGCCAGTTGCTAAAAATATATGCCAATTATTTCCTCCATGAAAATAAATGTGCCAGAGGTAGCTCATTATTATAGTCCTGCTCACACACACACAAAAATGGCCAGTTCCTTTCTCTCACCCACCTAATCAGAACCACTTACAATGTTGACAGGGGAGGCCAGACCCTCACACATCTATACTTATAAGTATGTTCACAAACCAGAGATCCCTTAAAAAATACCATTTCTTGAACAGTATGATGGCTACTTGCCATGTTTGGTCAATTCACTGTCTTGCTCTGCCCTTCTGGGCCCTAGGAGGTTGACCTCCATGGGCTGCATGATCCAGGCTCTGAGCCCTTTGTTTCTGGCTCATTTTGGCCCATGGGAGGCATCCACAGAAGATTAGAAGGCAGGAAGAAAGACATAGAGGATTTCTTCTCTGTTCTCTCCCTGCTTCCATGCAAGACTCTGGCAGTGGATGCTTTCCTCCAGGGCCACAGCTTTGTCCTACAGTCCAAACTCTCAGCAGGTTCTGATAATGACATCCTACTGTCACTAGTCTCTGATTGTTTCACCATCTCCCCTTTGCTCCCTTAACCTTGCCCACACCTCTGCACTTGGTCTCTTTGTTAATATTTATTCATTTAGACCACTGCTGGTAGGCATAATTCTAAGATGGCCCAAAGATTCCTGACTGCTTTTTTGTACACTTTACATAACCCTCTCCCCTCATGCGGCTGAGCCTGGCCTAATCAGGTGAGCTCTTTAAAAAGAGGATCTGTGGGTCAGAGAAGGAACAAGTCAGAGATACTCAAACCATAGCAGATATTCTCCTGTCAGCCCTGAAGGAGCAAACTGCAAGATTGTGGGAAAGGCCACCCGGCAGGGAACGGCAGGCAGTGATGAAAAGCTAAGAGTGGTCCCTACTGATGGCCAGCAGCAAAATGGAACCTCAGTCCTACAACGACAACCCAAAGCTTGGAAGGGGATCCAAGCTCCAGATGAGACTGCAGCTGGTCAACACCTTGATTTCAATTTTATAAGACCCAGAGCAGCAGACCTAGCTGACTCATGCCCAGAATTCTGTCCTACCGAAACTATGAGATAGTAAATGCGTGTACACCATTATTACACAACTATGTTCATGGTAATCTATTACACAGCAACAGAACATAAATGCAACACTTACCATGAATTCTGCTTAGACTCTGACATGAGCATTAAGTGTTTACAGTAAGAAACCATTTCTTTAAATTCTCATAAGAACTCTATGAAAATTATTATAAGTCCCATTTTAAAGACAAGGAAAATGAAGCTTAGGTCAGTTGCCCAAGAACAGAAAGCAAAGAACAGAGCCCAAGTAAAACTTATGCTTCTTTGAAGCCAGAGTCTCTTCTATAACTTCTATTACACACCACCTCCACCCTTAGAAGGAAAGAAGTCCAAAACGGTTTGGTTTTTTTTTCTTATTTTGTTTTGCTCTGTTTTTCTGTAAGTTTCTACGGCATGTATCATGTGTGTTGAGAGAAACCAATTTAGCTACCTTAGCTGAAAATATGAGAATGGTGGGGGCTCAGGCCAAAAGCTGGACCTGTGGGTTATCAAGGTGACATTTAGGGGTTTCTTCCCTGTAGAAATACTCCACGTGAAAAATATCAAATAGACAGGTAGGACTTTATTGGATAGTATGCAAGCCAGGTGAACAAAGAAAAGACAGACCATAAAAGCTTAAGTTGAACTTTAAAATTATAAATGTTTGTATGTCTTGGAATACTAAAAGTAAACCTTCGTCAAATAAAATAAATTCTCTTCCTTACAAACTTCAAGCAATTTATATACCCTTAATTAGCAACCATGCCAAGAGCTGTTCTAAGGGTTACATGTATTAACACATATTTATACAGAAATCAAAAGTTTTATCAATTATTTATATGAAACTGGAAAATACAAAATATATCCATGCTCACTACTGATTCATCCTGGAATTCCAATGTCCATGCCACAAATATAAAAGATAATATGTAAGATAACATCTGTATTCCTATGACTTTCATGGAAGTGCAACATTTTCCTCAGATTATACTTGGAACCAGTTATTGGACTTAAATTTGCTTTTCAACTTACCAACCATTTAACTCTTTTTTTCCTGAGGCAAATGCAATGATCATTACTCCTAAGGATTTGTAGTTGTATCTGGATAGCTTTAGCAAGAGAGGGAGAAGGAAGGGCTAGCTTACTCCAGTTGGGAACCATTTACCTCACAATTTACAACGGTCTAACACTTTTAAGTCTCTAAAACTTGCGTGTCTACAAAACTTTACCCAAATTCTCTTATTTCAGCAACTGACATATTAGTGATACACTATTAAGCAGTTGCTATTGGACTATTTCTTTTAGAATCTTTCTTTAAAGTAGTAATTTTTAGAATAGAGTGGGACATAACATTAGAGACTGGATGACGGTTCGTAATGTTGGCACAGGATAGGATAAGAAGGGGTGGTTTCCCAAATGCCAATATTCTGTGCATTGTAACCAGCAGAGCCAGGAATCTATAGCACAGGTGGTCTAGCCTAATGCCCATATAATTCAACTTAGACTTATCAGAGTCCTGTTTCCAAATATTAATATAATCATATTTATGTCTATCAATATTAACCACAAGAATCACCCAGTACATTCATATAAGTCATATTCCAAGACATCGTGACTCTTTTAAGTTCTTTTGATATAAATATTCAAATGTCACCTTCATAAATACATGACATAAAATCACCCAAATGTATTAACTTTATGAGGATCATATTTGGTACTTTCAAATATAAGGATCTAAGTAGAGCAGACTTTAGTTTTTGTTCTCATAGTGTATGGCACTGTGAATGTTTTTAAAAGCAATCAAAGTTTAGTTTCTCCTGCTATGCCACCTCGTTCTGCGGTGAAATCTATTTTTATATTATCTACTTTAAAAGTTTGTTATGCAAATCGATCATAGAGTAAAGCTGCAGAGGGCATGTTAAACTGACTGGAGGGAACCAATGTTTAAGGGATTTAGCACTTTGGTATCGCTTTTTCTGTGAAAATAATAGTTACCGGTTTATTAAATACAAACGCTAATGCTTTGCTTTAATAGTTAGAGTAACTTCATGTGCTTTAAGAAAACCATTCTTTTTCTCTTTTCCATTCCAGAAAGGAATGAGAACTAATTTTCCATATATTCTACAGTTCAAAGTTTTTAAAAGGTATCCACTCCTTAAAGTCTGTCTGCATTAGTGAGTTTGTATTGTCTTGGAAATTGATTTCTTAACTTTATTTGAATGAGTTATGACTCTAAATATTAAAAAATCTTTGTCTTCCTCAGGCATCTCGATAACTTGCAAGTTGTACAGTTCTGGTTCAATATCCTTTTTCTTTCCTCCTATTCCTGTCACTGTTTCAAAATTAGGTGAATGGCTGGCTAACTCCTTTCATAAATCAAATAACATTCTTCCCGTGGTTTCAATGGAGTAAGTCAAGCTTCAGAAACCGGTGCAGATACTTACAGTAGCACTGTTCCGGGGACCCCAAGGAATGAAAGACTTTATGAAATTGGTCTATAAAAGTCACAGCCCTACTCAGCATAATCACAAGCTCTGCTGCAGTTGCAAACAATAGTACATTTGAATTCTAAATCAGTCCTTCAATTATCAGAGCTGTCACTCCTTCTCCTTGATGGTTTTTCTACCCCAGCAAAATCCCAGTTGCTATTGCTATTGCTGCAGAGTCCTTAAATTCTTACTCTTAGAATTTTTCCAGAGAACAGAAAGTTTTCATGAAGCAATGACTCTTGGTGATTGCCCTCTCTCTGCAATATATTCAACTTCTCCCTCTCTCCTGGATCTGCCTCCATAGAAATTTAAACATTCTTAAGGCACTCTGAATTTAAAAAAAAAAAAAAATTATTTCTCACATATATATAGACCTTTATCTCATTTTCATTTTCCAGCCTGATTTCTGTAGTTATCCTCATTTGCTTTATCCTTTTCTTCTTGACCCATTAATTTTGTCCCCTTCCTCCATTGCTTTCCTGAAACAATACTTGCTAAGGTTACCACTGATCTCCACACTGTTCGATTCAAGGATGTGTCTCAGTCCTCATTTTGTTTACTCTCTCCAGAACATGCTTCTTGAAATTAGTCTTCCTTTGGCCTCTGGATCACACTCTCCTGGTTTCCTCCCTCCCCCTCTACCTGCTTCATCCCATACCTATTTGTGGGATCACTCTGGTCTGTCAGCCATGAAATGCTGACAAAGACAGAAGTCCTAGGTCTGATCCTTGAGAATTATCTTTGCAGTCTCCAAGTCTGCTTAATTTTGCCTCTTGAACAGTTTCGAAATCCATCTCCTTCTCCCCTTGCCTTATCACCACCTCTCATCCAAGCTACAGACATCCTTCCCTGGACTGCACAAGTCCCCTACAGGGTCTCTTCTTGCGCCCTGGTCTCCTCTCTGACATTTCCCACAATGAGGCCAGAAGTGTCCTTTAAATATACAAATTCTGACCGTGGCATCTTGCCCCCTTTACCTAAGCTTTTCAGTGGCTTACTACTGCTTTTAGGATAAGGGTCTTTCAATGACCTCCATGTTCTTTAAATCTGTGGTCCCCAGTCCCTGGTCTGCGGCCTGTTAGGAACTGGGCTGCATAGCAGGAGGTGAGCCAAGCAGGAGGCCAGCAAGCGAAGCTGCATCTGTATTTACGGCCACTCCCCATTGCTAGCATTACAGCTTGAGCTCCGTCTCCTGTCAGATCAGCAGCAGCATTAGATTCTCATAGAAGCAGGAACCTTACTACAAACTGAGCAAGCAAGGGATCTAGGTTGCGTGCTCCTTATGAGAATCTAATGCCTGATGATGATCTGAGGTGGAGCTGAGGTGGTGATACCAGAGCTGGGGAGTGGCTGAAAATACAGATTATCAGCAGCAGAGAGATTTGTATAATTATTTTATATTACAAATGTAATAATAATAAAGTGCACAATAAACGTAATGTGCTTGAATCATCCCAAAACCATCCCCACCCCCACCCCTGGCCATGGAAAAATTGTCTTGCACGAAACTGGTCCCCGGTGCCAAAACGGTTGGGGACTGCTGCTTTAAATGATCTGCATGTTCTGTCTGCTGCTTACCCGCTCTCATCCCGCACCATTCTCTCTCTCCTTGTTTACACTCCTGTGGTTCCTTAAAGTCTATATCTTTCCATGGTCTTAGCAACCACTCTGTGCTCTATAAATAAACGTTCATCGCTCAACTCATTCAATACTCACTTCCTCAAGGAAGCCTTCTCTGACCCCTCAGTCTATATCACATCCTTTAGTTGTGTCTTTTGTAATTATGCACATTGTCATTAATTACATTAATTAGTAAAATTCCATTAACTTGTGTGATCTTTTGAGTACTTAAGGTCGCCTCTCCTGCTACACTGTAGGTTCCTTAGAAGGGAGCTGTGTCCATTTTGTTTATGGTTGTAAGATTTCTCTTATCACACAATCTGAAAGATGCTGTGTAAAAAAGGTGCTCAATAAATTCCTGAAAAAAATGAAAGAAAACTATTAGAGCCATGTGGGGAAAATTGGCAAAGCTTGACCTTACCTCTCTGCTCCTCCCCTTTTAGGGAAACCATAAGAAATTATGTAGGGAGTTCAGTAGAAATAAGGAACTACTCCCTCAGTTAGTCCCAAAAAGTGTTTTTCATAAAGATGTATCAAAGGTTTTGTAAAAGCTAATTAGAAGAATGAAATGGTAGGTGGTCAAGATACCTATGTATCTTAATTCCCTCAGGTTCCAAGTGTACTAATAAAGCAGCACCTCACCTAGAGCCAGTCAGCTGGGGCCTTTAACTTGGGCCCCTGCCTGCGGGACCCTGTTCTGGCCCTCTACCAGTCAAGCCTCTTCCCACAGGCTGAAGAGGGCATGAGGCCAAGGGGTGAGCCCTCCTGGAGCTGCGCCTCCCCCTCTAGACCTTATCCCAGACGCCCAAACATCCCTACACTGAAGCTTACACATATCTCTTCCTGGACAATTCTCCCAAGGACAGACACACCACAGGTGACCATGTCCATAGCTCTAACTCGCGGCCACAGTGTAGTTGTGTAGGGGTAGAGCAGAGGTGGCTGACTGAGTTTGGATTTGCACGCTGAGATGTCCACAGGCACACATCAGAAGCCTCCTCCAGGACAGAGCCGGGGTCAGGCAACAGGCCAGGGGCCTCCATGTATGTTAAATAAGTGAAAGAGAAAATAGATTTAAAGCTGTGCAAATGTCAGGGTAGGGCTGCTAATTGGGTGTCTATCTTTACAATAAAATTGATTTCTGTCTCTCTCCACCTGCTCCAGCCATTAGATCAAAACACATCCTTCTCTCCCTCCTTCAATGTACAATCTGCGCCTGACTTTTTGCTTACCTTGCTGAATACAAACTTCTCTTGGGAGCCTCAAAACCCTCTACAGTAGAACCCCAATCTATATTTGATGGAAACCCTCTCTGGCCGTCAAGTCTGTTGACACATGTGCACAAACGCACGCACTACATGCTCCCCACCCCCTCTTCACTTGCAATTCCAGCTCTGTGCCTTCACCTCTGTGCCCTCTGCCTGCCATGCCTGCACCCGGTCTACCCAAAAACCTGTGCCCAAATTTCATAACCTTGCTGACATCTATCTCTTCAAGCCTCTGTGATTGCCCAAAACACACCCTATGTGTTCTTATCCCTGAGCTTCTATAGCACAGATGTCACACAACTTCAATTAAAAGAAATCCAACTGTGTAGGCCCCATTAATTTTTTTATAACAATGGCAAGAAACTTACCTTATTAGCTATTCAGACATATGGATCTAAAAGCAATCCCAGAAAGAGTCAGCTTTATTCAGATGTAAGTGTTAATCTAGGCTTAACATTAATTATTGATCATATTTTTACCTAGTAAGAACACCGGCATTTAACAAACTGAACTATTCTTTAAAACAGTGAGATGTTTTCAGGCAAGACGTATCTAAATTCCAACACCAGATTTTCCTCACCCGGGGATGCTTTTCGGTTTCTCTTTCAATAGCTTCACAAAAAAGAATGTACTTTTGCAGAGTTTCATAGAGACAAACACAAACATTGTCCAGGGATTTGCATAGCAGGGATTTTCAGGAGAGTTCTAAGACTGATAGCCACATCTCTAAAACTTCAGAATACTTCTGGGTGAACGCAGTTTGTTTTCAACTCATTCAATTTTTTCAAAACTAAGTATCCCTCGCCACCCTCTTCCACACCCAAGGCTTTTCTAAGCTGAGCATCCAAAGCTTATGAAATATCTGCTCCTTGGTCAACTGAGGAATTTAGGAAATTACAGTGGTATTTCAATGCCGCCAATAATCGCAATCACCTGCCAAGATGTGGGTAGCTGGAAATACTGAGCTCTTAATAGACTTACAAATAGACAAAACGCAAACCATTAAAAAAAAAAAAAAAGCACTAATAAACATAGATGCTCTTTTAATAAATGTTTCCTGACATGCTATTTCCTATATTTTTTCAGTGATAAATATATGCATCAAGTCACTTACTGACAAGTGCACATAACAATTTACTGCATAACATCTAACAAGGAAAATCCAATAACTCACAAAACCATCAGGGGAAAAAATACAATTAATTCTGTTGAAGAGTGAAAATCTTGTGTTTTTTTATTATTATTCATCCATCACTACTCGCCTGGCATATTATGCGCATCATAACTTTCTGAACTTGGACTTTTGTTTTTGATTGGCTGAGTCATGGTCAAAAGAAGAAACAATAAGAAAAATTCCCTACAAAAATCTGCACAAAAATTTTAATATTTTCATATTTTCCATTTATTATGAAATAGGCAAATAAAAGAATATTGAGAAGCTATTTGCTTTTTTATATCTTATTTTCATAAAAAGCTGCCTATATTCCTTACCAAAGCTAACCCTGTTCACCAACTGGAAATTGACTTAATTTTGCTCTATTTCTACTCTGACAAGATATTTTACTATGTTATGTTAAAGAGACTTGTTGAGTTTTTATACTTTCGTATTAAAAAATTATACGCACACGTGCACACTCACAAACTTGCCATACTCTGACCCAAATGGTTAGAAATTGTGAGCTGGTGAGACAGTGCTGTTATATTTTTAAAAAGTAAGACTATCTGCTAGACTGAGAGTATATATTGTATATACTATATATACACTATATATATATCTACACCATATATAGTATATGGTATATGCTTTAGTATATATGGTATATACATACTGTGTGTGTATATATATACACACACACCCACACACATAAATATATGAGTTCAGTAATTTTTTTCTGTATATGACACTTTAAAGATCTTATCAATTTCTCAGCAATGAGAGTTTTCTTTTCTTAGAGAAGCTCCCCTTCATATTGTTTTGTTTTGTTTTCCCACGTCTCTTAGGTGAGTTTAGACAATGAAGAGTGTAAGACAAGCCATGGTGTCAGGACTTACTAAGTGTCTTCAAGTATATGAAGATTATAAGAAAGGCCCTATCTTCATGAGAATCAAGTAAGATAAAGGGATTTACATCACTTTAAGAGTGTTTCAAAATGGCTAGAAGGGAGGATTTTGAATGTTCTCACCACAAAGAAATGATAAACGTTTGAGGTGATGAATATACTAATTAGCCTAATTTGATCATTACACAGTGTACATATGTATCCAAACATCACACTGTATGCCATAAAAATGTACAATTATTATGTGGCAATTAAACACAAAATAAAATTTTAAAAAGTGTTTTAATGACTATATTTCAGACAAGAAAAATCTTCCTATGTATAAATACACGTGCATCTTTTTATTTGTATTTCGATAGATTAAGGAAAACAAGTGGGTTTTGGTTACATGGGTGAACTGCATATGGTAATATCTGGGTTTGTTTTTTTTTTTTTACCTGTCACCTGAACAGCATACACCGTAGCCAATAGGCAGTTTTTCTTCCCTCAGCTTCTTCCCACTCTCCCCCTTTCTGAGTCTACAATATCCATCGTGCCACTCTGTATGCTCCTGCATACTTCGTAGCTTAGCTCCCACTTATAAGTGACAACATGCAGTATTTGGTTTTCCAATCCTGCAATACTTCACTTAGGATAATGGCCTCCAGCTCCATCCAAGTTGCTGTGGGAGATATTATTTCATTCTTTATTATGGCTGAGTAGTATTCTCTGGTGTATACATACTACATTTTCTTTATCCATCCCTCAGTTGATGAGCACTTAGGTTGATCACATGTATTCACAGTTGTGAATTGTGCTGCAATAAATGTACAACTGCAGGTGTCTTTTTGACATAATGATTTCTTTTCCTTTAGGTAGATACCCGATAGTGGGATTGCTGGATCAAATAGTAGATCTACTTTTAATTCTTTGAAGAAGCTCCATACTGTTTTCCATAGAGGTTGTACTAACGTTCTCACCAACAGTGTATAAGCTTTCCCTTTTCATCACACCTGTGCACCTGCACCAACATCTGTTGTTTTTTGACTTTTAATAAAGGCCATTCTGACTGGGATAAGGTGGTGTGTCATTGTGGTTTTAATTTGCATTTCCCTGATGATGAGTGATGATGAGCATTTTTTCATATGCTTGTTGGCCATTTGTGTATCTCCTTTTGAAAAATATCTGTTCATGTCATTTTCCCACTTTTTAATGGGATTTTTGGAGTTTTTTTCCTTGCTGATTTGTTTGAATTCCTTATAGATTCTGTATATTAGTCCTTTATCAGATGTATAGTTTGCAAACATTTTTCCCATTCTGTAGGCTGCCTATTTACTCTGTTCATTGTTTCTTTTGCAGTGCAGAAGCTTTTTAGTATAATTAAGTCCCATTTGTTTATTTTTGTTTTTGTGGCATTTGCTTTGGGGATCTTAGTTACGAATTCTTTGTCTAGGCCAATGTCCAGAAGAGTTTTTCCTATATTTTCTTCTAGAATTTGTATTGTTTCAGGTTATACATATAAGTCTTTGATCCATCTTGGTTAATTTTTGTATATGGTGAGAAATAAGGATCCAGTTTCATTCTTCTGCATGTGATTATCCAGTTTTCCCAGCACCGTTTATTGAATAGGGTGTCCTTTCCCCAGTGTATGTTTTTGTCTGCTTTGTCAAAGGTCCATTGGTTGTGGGTATTTGACTTTATTTCTGGGTTCTCTATTCTGTCCCACTGATCTATATGTATAGTCTTATACCAGTACCATGATTTAGTTACTTGTAGCATAATTTTAAGTCGGGTAATGTGATCTCTCTGGATTTATTCTTTTTGCTTAGGATTGCTTTGGCTACTTGGGCTCTTTTTTGGTTCCATAGGAATTTTAGGATTGTTTTTCTAATTCTGTGAATAATGAAGTTGGTATTTTAACAGGAATTGTATTGACTCTATAGATTGCATTGGAGAGTATGGTTATTTTCTCAATATTGACTCTTGCAATCCATAAGCATGGGATGTTTTTCTATTTGTTTGTGTCTTCTACGATTTCTTTCACCAGTGCTTTGTTGTTCTTGTAGAGATCTTTCACCTCCTTTGTTAAGTATATTCCTAGGTTTTTTTCTTCTTTTTTTTTTTTTTTTTTTTTTTTTTTTTTTTTTTTTTTTTTTTTTTTTTTTTTTTTTTTTTTTTTTTTTTTTTTTTTTTTTTTTTTTTTTTTTTTTTTTTTTTTTTTTTTTTTTTTTTTTTTTTTTTTTTTTTTTTTTTTTTTTTTTTTTTTTTTTTTTTTTTTTTTTTTTTTTTTTTTTTTTTTTTTTTTTTT